>ML110311.1:61234-98184 GCA_003697995.1 Taxidea taxus jeffersonii | reverse complement strand
AGAGGGGAGAGAGGTAGGAAGATGGGGTAACAGGGTGATGGGTACTAAGGAGGACATGTGTTGTAATGAGCACTGGGTGCTATACACAACTAATTAATCATTGAACACTGTATCAAAAACTAATGATATACTCTGCAGTGGCTAACTGAACATAATAAAAAAAGTGACACACAATTATCATATGGTTTCACTCATATGTGGAACATAAGAAATAGCGCAGAGCACCATAGGAGAAGGGAGGGAAAACTGAATGGGAGAAATCAAAAAGGGAGACAAACCATAAGAGACTCTTGACTCTGGGAAATAAACTGAGGATTGCAGAAGGGGAGCAGGGTGAGGGATGGGGTAACTGGGTGAAAGGCATTAAGGAGGGCACATGATATGATGAGCACTGGGTGTTATATGCAACAGATAAATCATTGAACACTACATCAGAAACTAATGATGTACTACATGTTGGATAACTGAATTTAAAGTTTAAAATTTAAATTTAAAAAAATGATACATTTATTTATTTATAAATAAATAAAATACAGTATTAGAATTCCAGGGTAGAGGTGGGGAGGCCAGAGCCAAAAATAGCAGACCCTCAAAGAAGAAAGCATCCCTGCATGACTAGGTAGAAATTTCAAAGAGGCTGTGGAGAAAGAAATGGCACATAAACATGGAACAACATCCAGGAACTTAAGCCAAAAATAAAAATGAGGAATGCCAGTGCCAAGGTCAAGCATAGAAGCTGTTCTATTCTACCAAAGGGAGACAGTGAAATGGAGAATTAGCGGAATCAGCTGGTAATACTCCTGGTATAGGAGGTGTCCTTAAAAATGGAAGTCCTTCCCAGCTTGCCCTCCGCAATGGACAGGAGTGAGGTCAGGGCTGACACTGAAGTAAATGCTTGGGAACCTGACTGACAAATGAGGTGTAAATAAATCACCAGGACCATATGGTGACCACCTGGGAGTCCTAAAGGAATTCAAGGGTGAACGTGTGGAGCTGCTAGCCAAAATGTGTAACCTCATATTACAAAGTCACTTGTCCCTAGACCTGCCAGATTACTCATGCAGCCTCCATTCATAAGAAAGGATCCCGGGAGCATTCTCATTTCCACACCAGGAAAGCCAGAAGAATATATATGAAGAACAGGGCGACTGAGCGTATAAGCATGACCTGTCAGAGGAAAAGACAGGTTGGCTCTTAAAAGAGCAATGCATGTATATGAGTTTTTGAAAGAGTAGGTATGAATGTGAATTAAAGAGATTCTATGGGTGTATTTGATAAATTCTTTATAGATTTTGGATACTAACCCTTTACTCCATATGTCATTTGCAAATACCTTCTACCATTCTGTCAGTTGTCTTCTGGTTTTGTTGGCCGTTTCCTTTGCTGTGCAAAAGCTTTTGATCTTGAAATCCCAACAGTTCATTCTTGCTTTTGCTTCCCTTGCCTCTGGAGATGTGTCTAGGGAGAAGTTGCTGCAACAGAGGTCAAAGAGATTGCTGCCTGTGTTCTCCTCTAGGATTTTGAAGGATTCCTGTCTCACATTTAGGTCTTTCATCCATTTTGAATTTATTTTTGTATTTGGTATAAGAAAGTCCAGTTCATTCTTCTGCATGTCATTATCCAGTTTTCCCAGCACTATTTATTGAAGAGACCATTGGATATTCCTTTTTGCTTTATCAAATATTAATTGACCATACAGTTTTGGTTCCATTTCTGGGTTCTCTGCTCTGTTCCACTGATCTATGTGTCTGTTTTTGTGCCAGTACCATACTGTCTTAATGATTATAGCTTTGTAATACAGCTTAAATCCCAGAATTGTGATGCCTCCCATCTTTTCTTTCCTTTTTCAACTTCACTTTGGCTATTTGGGGTCTTTTCTGATTCCATACAAGTTTGATAATTATTTGTTCTAGCTCCATGAAAAATTCTGATTTTTTATAGAGATTCATTCCATATGCAGGCCACTTTAGCAGAACTTATCAAACTCAATACCCAAAAAACAAATTATCCAGTCAATAATTGGATAGAGGACATGAATAGACACTTTTCCAAAAAAAGACATCCAAGTGGCTAACAGACAGATGAAAAGGCACTCAACATCACTCATCATCAGGGAAAGATGAATCAAAACCACAATGAGATACCACCTTACACCTGTCAAAATAGCAAAAATTAACAATTCAGGAAACAACAGTTATTCAGGAAGATGCAGAGAAAGGGGAACTCTTTTGCACCGTTGGTGGGAAGGCAAACACATGCAGCCACTCTGGAGAACAGTATGGAGGGTCCTCAAGAAGTTAAAAATAGAAAGGGACCCAGCAATTGTGCTACTGTTTACCCAAAGGATACAAAAATGCTGATTCCAAAGGGCACATGCACCCCAATGTTTATAGCAGCACTATCAACAACAGCCAAATTATGGAAAGAGCCCAAATGTCCACCAACTGATGAATGTTTAGATAAAGAAGATGTGATATATACATATAGATACATATATGTGATGGAATATTACTCAGCCATCAAAAAGAATGAAATCTTGCCATTTGCAATAACGTGAATGGACCTAGAGGGTATTATGCTAAGTGAAATAAGCCAGTCAGAAAAAGACAAATATCACGTGATTTCACTCACAAATGGAATTTAAGAAACAAAATAGATGAACATAGAGGAAGGGAAGGAAAAATAAAATGAGATAAAACCAGAGAGGGAGGCAAACCATAAGAGACTTTTAACTATAGAGAATAACCTGAAAGAAGAATAAAGCTGGAGGGGAGGTGGCTAGGGGGCTAAATGGGTGATGGGCATTAAGGAGGGGACTTGCTGGGATGAGCACTGGGTGTTGTATGTAAGTGAGGAATCACTAAATTCTACTCCTAAAACCAATACTACACTATATGTTAACTAACTCGAATTTAAATTAAAAAAAAAAGAGAATCTATGGGTTAATTTACATAAATTTCCAAGAAACTATTAGCAAGGTATTATAGTAAAAAGAATTTTTAATTGAAGTATAGTTGACACAGAATTTTAGATTAGTTTCAGGTGTACAACAGAGCTACCCCACAAGTCTATGCTTACTCTGTGCTCACAAGTGTAGCCATCACCTGTCACCATACAATGCTATAACACCATTGAGTATACTCCCTATGATGGACCTGTTCAAAAGGAAACACTTTTTTTTATTGAATAATGATATATTAAGAAAAACACTTTTGGGGCACCTGGGTAGCTCAGTGGGTTAAGGCCTCTGCCTTTGGCTCAGGTCATGATCCCAGGGTCCTGGGATGGAGCCCCGCCTCGGGCTCTCTGCTCAGTGGGGAGCCTGCTTCCCTTCCTCTCTCTCTGCCTGCCTCTCTGCCTACTTGTGATCACTGTCTGTCAAATAAATAAATAAATAATCTAAAAAAAAAAAAGAAAGAAAAACACTTTTTCAGTGAAGTGACTTGGAGACCAGAAACACAAGAATAAACTGACACTTCTTCAAATTGAGAAATAAAAAATGAGGTTCTTATGACATCAACACTAGAACTAGTCTTATGTAACATTCTTATAAATAATCCGTTAGAGGGCGTTGGTGGTGAGCTACTCTATAGGTCTACACTCTTCCAAGCAAGAAAAAGAACTGCTGATCTCAGACTTTTGGAGCTGATGTAAAAGAGGCAACTGAGTTTCAGTGTGATGGGATTTCTTTGCACCATGACATTTCCTCAGTCTTCTTTCACCTTTCTCCAGATAAGACGAATTCTGGGTTCCATTGCCCAGATCTTATGATTGTGAACTCCAGAACCTACATATGCCTGGAAAACAGGAACCAATTCAGATTTCGTTCAAAGAAGATGCTTCTGGCTAGACTAAGAGAGAGACTGCTGCATTTGGTTAAACCCTGACCAGTCAGGTCAACCATGGATCAGCTCTCCTTCCCTCACCTGCAATACACTGAAAGAAATTCCGGAGTGCCCAGGTTGCTCAGTCGTTGAGCACTCTTGATTTCTGCTCAGGTCATGATCTCAGGGTCATGGGCAGCTTTGTTTCTGTTATTTCTATGTTCCTAGGAAATGTCACTGCTACCTCCATGAAACCTCCATGGACACAACTCCCCCAGGCCAGGATCCTCATCTTGAACTTTATTTCATGGTTCTTCAGAGAGGAGAGGAATTCATTAGCAGCAGACACTTCATCAATGGCATTGATTGACTGGGTTATTGAAGCTGCAGACTTTTGCTTTCATTATCAGGAAAAGACTACTTTCAGCATGGTGATGGGGCGGGGACTCAAGGAACAGTTCCGAAGAGAACAAGAGCAGCAAGTGTGCACTGAGCCACCATCTCTGCTTCCTTTACAAGGACCTGAAGAAGGACTGAGGGAGGAAATGTACCATGTCTCCGGGTTGTATTTACAAAATTGATATCCACTACTTGAAAAGAACCAGCTCCTCTTCCACTTCATTTATCCTGACCAATATCTTCTTCTCCTTCCCTGGTGCCTTAACAGCCCATAGAAGAAAATTCAGCTTTAGTTCTTAGAAGTTTGGAGCCTACAGTAGAAATAGGTCTTATTCTACAAATCACAGACTCCTTAGGCTAGAGAAGATCTTCAAGAGGTCTTTCAGGAATCCCTCTGGTTCAAGGACTAACATGCCTGAAGGAAACTCTGAAAGAGTACATGCCTTGCCAGTTGGGGGATTCTTGCCTTCCTGTGTGGTTGTGGCATGAATGTCTTCTGCTCCCTTCATCTGGGTTTAATTGAGCTGCAAGGCAATACTGATGAAAAGAGCTCACGCTTAGAGACAGATAGCCTTAGGTAAGATGCTGGTTTTGACAGTTTCTGGCAAATCACTTAACCTCTCTGAACTCATTCTCTTAGCTACAAATGAGAGTAACCACTACCTTTCAGCATCTGGAGAGGACTCGCAAAGACATCTGGAAAAGGCTTAATCAATGGCTGCTCTTATTAACAGGGACTGTCAGCTAACTTGGCCCCTATAAGGGACACTACCATTACAGAAGTCACTACCAGGTAACACTTGACGGGACTCAGAACGCCAAGCACCCCAGCACATCTAAACAGACAAAGAACACCATGTCTCCATGCCATTCAACCAGACACAAGACAGCTTCCCTCCCCTTCCTGGTCTTCCTTCACACGGAAGTGCAAATTCCTGAGTCCAGAGTTTTAAATGTGGATAGAAACACTCCAAAGACAGACATTAGCATTTTGGGAGGCTGATAAAGAGGGGTGGGGAGAATGGTAGTGAAGAGAGCAAGACAATGCAGAAATTACACTAATTAAGGCAATTTCAATCACACAATTATATTGTAGGAGGGATTCAAGCAATCCTTCAGTGCAACCCTCTCATTTCACAGGTGGGAAAGAAGACCTAGAAAGGAGAAGGGACAGATCCAAGCCAACAACAGACTGATCCTAAAACCAAGAACCCCTGACTGGGCAGAGGGCCTTCTTCGTAATCCTGCACTGCACAGAACACCTGAAGCTGACAGATAAGGCAAGATAGCAGAGAAAGGAACGCAAGCTTTATTTAGCTTCTACTGTATAAACACAAGCATAAGAGCACTAGGACTTACAAAAACATTCCCAGCTGTCCTCCAGGAGTTTAACATCTGTCTAGCTGGGAAGAAAACACCTGGCATAAGAAATAACAATAGTGAAAGAAGGTTTGTGATGACAAATCCTGGGGTGCATTCAAGGAGGTCAGAGATGGGAATGGAGTGGCATCACAGAAGACTTTTTTCCTACCTGGAGTAGGACAATGCTGCCACCTCACCAAATGGAGACTGTGAATAGACCATGGCATGGCCAGGATGGAAGGGACATTCAAGCAAAGGTTCCAGCAGGAGCAAGGTCTTAGAGTCTAGCCTCAGCATGGTATGTTTTCAAGCCAGTAAAGCGAGACCTCCGACAGGTTCTTTAAGTGGTACCTGCATACTTGGCTGCCTCCTGGCCTGCTTACCATAGGGCATGGAGCTTGGTGTTCCGAGCAGAAGCCTTGAATATTCCAGTTTTCTCGGCAATCAGTGTGGCACTGAGGTCACACATACACACCTGCATGTGCGCACACAGCACTGCTGTGGAGTCGGTGCTCAGATTTCTCTCCTCCTACATGCTCGCTGACCCCAGGGAATTCTCATCTGGGCTCCAGGCTCTGACCACTCCATCACTGAATCAGCCTTCATCCCTGCTCTCCACAAAGGCCTATCCAACTGTTCTCGGGGCTACTGTCTCTGTCTTTGCTGCCCACATGCTCTTTTGTAGCAGTCTGCCAATAAGCCTTAGAGAGAATGTCCCCAGAAAATAGGGGTCAAGTTTGGCTAACTTTATGAACCTCACCTGATCCTTCCTTTCACTTTTCCTACCTTCCTTTGCCCCTGCCTCAGTTTCACCACCTTATTTTATCTTATTGTTGTGCCTATTTTAGATAAGCTGCTATGACTCCCTTTTCAAGCAAGGTGGTCTCTAAATGCAGGCTTGCTAGGCTAGCCCATCTGCACAGCAGCCAGACAAGAGAGGCTCTCCAGTCTCTCCTCCAGGGACAGTACGCAGGCACGCACACGTGCACGCACACACACACACGCCCCCTGCACTTCAGGCCTAGGTCAAATGTCACCTTTCCTATAGACTACTCCCTAATTCCCCAGGTAAAGCTCCTCCTACCCCCATGAGCTTCAGCTGCATGTGGTACCTACCCTCTTAGAGCAGTCACTCTATTCCACACTGCAATCCACTAATAATTTTGTTACAGAAAAGTAGTTCTAGCATGTCATTCCCTCAGTCAAAAACATTCAGTGGCTCTCCCACTGCATTGTGAAGGATTCTCTCCCTTCACCACCAGTTTACCTCTAGTTTGATTTCCTATTCTGATCCTACACACCTGCTAAACCAAACTGCCCACTTTTCCTCAAGCATGCCCTGTTCTTGCTATGAGGAAATGGGGAGCAGCACCTTCTTATGCTTCTCTCCAACACTATCCCGGGACTGTGCACTAGCTAGAGGGACACACATGGAGGCACAGCTCTGGGAAATCCCCTGTCTCTTAGACATTTTAATTGTTCCCTCAGTATTTCCTCCTCCTCCTCCTCTAGGTCTCTATGAATTTATTTCCCCCAGGACAGTGCAATAGAAAGAACATGGACCACGGAGGTAAACATGTAGAGAATTTCTTGGTTCAAATCCTAGCTCTACCATTTAATAGCTGTATGATTTTAGGCAAGTTCCTGGCCTCTCTGTTTCTTTACCTTTAAAATAGAGACCACAGGGGCACCTGGGTGGCTCAGTGGGTTAAGCCTCTGCCTTCAGCTCAGGTCATGATCTCAGGGTCCTGGGATCAAGCCCCGCATCGAGCTCTCTGCTCAGCAGGAAGCCTGCTTCCTTCTCTCTCTCCTGCTTCTCTGCCTACTTGTGATCTCTATCAAGTAAATAAAAAAAATAAAATAAAATTTAAAATAGAGACCACAAACGTTATTTTAAAGATTAGATGAGATACTTGTGAAAATGCCCAGCCTTATTCCAAATACTGGAAGGTGCTCAAAAAATACAAGGTATGATGATTGATGACTAGTGACCTTATTATTATTCACACTTCAGGTCATAAAAGACAAAAGCAGAAAGTCAGCTTCCCACATCATGGCCTTGGTCTCCAGTCTCAACACTTGCACTACTCAAGGCCTTTCCAAATCACTATCACATTGCTTCCTCCTTCATCAAGTGGAAAACTAGCCACACTAGTCCTTCCTCAGACAATCAGTTTGTGGGGGCTCCTCTTCACTCCTCCAAGCTCCATGATTTTTTTCCTTTGTAAAAATGATACATTCTCTTAAGGAATAACATGGAGGACATTAGAAGAAGGAAAGGAAAAGTGAAGGGGTGAAATCAGAGGGGGAGACAAACCATGAGAGAGACTGTGGACTCCCAAGAAACAAACTAAGGGTTTTGGAGCAGAGGGGGGTAGGGGGATGGGTTGGCCCGGTGATGGGTATTAAGGAGGGCACATATTGCATGGAGCACTGGGTATTATATGTCATCAATGAATCTTGGAACACTACATTAAAAACTAATGATGTAAGGGTGCCTGGGTGGCTCAGTGGGTTAAAGCCTCTGCCTTCGGCTCAGGTCATGATCCCGGGGTCCTGGGATCGAGCCCCACATCGGGCTCTCTGATCAGCAGGATGCCTGCTTCCTCCTCTCTCTCTGCCTGCCTCTCTGCCTACTTGTGCTGTTAAATAAATAAAATATTAAAAAAAACAAAACAAAACAAAACTAATGATGTATTGCATGGTGACTAACATAACACAATAAAAAGGGGAAAATGATCTATTCCAAATACTTCTGCCAATAAGCATTATTCAACTGTTGGGGGAAAGGATCTAAATCAACAAATACCTAAACTCCACCATCTTCTCTATCATCTCCAGAAATGGAAGGGGGCAGGAGGTCTTGATGTCCAAGTGAAAAATAAACTGTTATTTTGTGATGCAGGCAGGCAAGCAAAGGGGGTTTTGTTCTAACTGCCTCAAATCTGTGTCTCTGGACTGAACAAAAGTATTGAGTGTGTTCAGTGGAAAACGTGGGGGGGATCATTAGTACTAAATAAACTCTAAAAGCTAACTCTCACTCCAAAGCACACTCAGCAAAGAACCTCCCAGGGACTGAGAATGTAAGTGCGGTTTGGGGCTATCATGAGTGTCACTGGGTCAACTAACTTTTTTGGTTTTAGTCCCATTTTCACAAGGTGATCAGACCTCTTCAGTGTCACAACTTGGCATGATGTCCCTGAGGGGCCACATATAGAAAAGCAATGTGTTACACTGAGTGGAAGCTGCCAAGGGCTTTGAGTTCCATGGATGGAGATGAAAGAAGACCATGCCCCTTCCCCAACTTCAGTTGATCCTAGAACTGAGATCTGATTGAATAAAGTTATTGAAGGGGCACCTGGGTGGCTCAGAGGGTTAAGCCTCTGCCTTCGGCTCCGGTCATGATCTCAGGGTCCTGGGATCGAGTCTCGCATTGGGGTCTCTGCTCAGCGGGGAGCCTGCTTCCCCCTTTCTCTGTGCCTGCCTCTCTGCCTACTTGTGATCTCTCTCTCTGTCAAATAAATGAATAAAATCTTAAAAAAAATAAAGTTATCCAAATTCCGTCATCCTGCCCCCTTCATGAAGGGACTGTCAGAATAGCTGCCCTAGCTTAATGGAGGCACCACCTGTGGAGGGGAAGCCATGTCTTCCCAGGCACAACAGTAGTTGGGTCCTCTGGGGATTAGACCTGGGGTCTGGCCTCCTGGTCGTCACTGCCAACCAGCTGAGCTAAGAACACAGGTCCTGAGAAGACACATACAAGACATCAAGAGACAGGTAGACAGTCAGCAGACTATATGAAGAGCCTCTTGACTGTGTCTTCACATCTCATAGTTGGAAATAATCTAATGATCCAATTCTGAGACCTATGAAGATGGACAGATCGGGGTAATTTTCGTGAAGAAAAGTCACCTGAGAGCCCTCTAGCTCCTTTTATCTTTGGAAGTTAAAACGATGACCTCAGATTTTCTTTTAATCTCCAAAGCCTTGAAATGAAGGTACAAAATGTAAACATTCAGTCTAAATACTCAGAGAGTGTAATGTGCATGTGCTCTGTTATTTAAGAATGTTCAATTTGTCTCTATAGAAAACAAGAAAAACAAACAAAACAAAGATAGATAAAACTAAGTACAGGCAACAATAAGTAAGACAGTAGCTCACAAAGCATGTTAGACATAGAAAAAAATAAGCAGAGCATGCATGTGTTGAAGAGAAGCTAAGAAGGGAGGGAAGGACCAAGTAGACACCTAACATTCATACTGGACATCAACTATTCATTGGTGACATTCTTTCAGGCCTCATGGGTCCTCAGTCCAAGCCATGCCCACAAGATCCATAGCTATTCATCAGGACTTCTCTGGTCAGGCTTAACTCCCCAGCACCTTTCCAGAAAAGCAAGTATGTACTGGCCAGGGGCAACTTTTGCCTTATGTGCCCCTTGTTCACCTCTCAATTCTGGCTTCCATAGCCACATCATCAGCAGGAAGACTGATATGGCAGAGAGACAAATAGGACCTATGGCCCAATAGAATACAGAAGTCAGGGATGTGGTCCTTCCACCCACTTGTAATCTAGCCTAAGTATATAAACCTATCCCATGACTTTGACCGTGAGCTTTCAGTTCTATGACCTGTGGAGAGGGTGCCTACTCTGTGTAAAAGCCCACTTAGGAGCCACCATTGAATCAAAGTAATTTCCTGTCATAACAGGAGTGGTTGGCATGACCTCGAAAAGTCAAAGTCAGGCAATGCAGAAAGGAAGGAAAGGTGTCAATTTCATGTGTGAAGTCAGAGTAGAATTAGAGCCTCAAGGAAAGATCATTTCACTGAGAGCCAGGATATGAGTGTCCTCTTTCCAGCTCTGCCACGAAGAAGCTGTGGACAAATCACTTTACCTCTCGGGAACTCAGTTTTCTTATCTGTGGAAACGAGACAATTAGGCTAAATGATCTCTAACATCCCTTCCGGATCTCCCATTCGAGAATATAACCTCTGCTTCCAGCTTGCACTCCATGGATAACACTGCAGCCTTAGAAATGGTGTTTGCATCAGGCTGCTGGGGCTTATGTAGATGCAGAGACCTCCTGGTTCCTATATTAGCAATGGGGAACTAACTAAGAGTAAGGTTAGGGAAAAAATGTTTTTCCTAAAAGCTTCGTATTTTCCTAGTAGACCACATGACTCCTATTTCCCCTCCAGATCCACCCTCCCCACTTTCCACTAAGTGTCAGATACATCTGCCACACCTCTCCAGCTTGCTCCATGCCCTGGGAAGCTGACCTGTTTGGACTGCATCAAGGCTTCCTTGCCCTCTGGTACCCTGCTGAGTTCAGCTATTGGAAAGCCCTTAGCAAGAGATCAGGAGACATAAGAAGAATGAGGCTGGGATAATCCCTACCTCTCCACAAACTCCCTATGGGGTCCTGAGGCTCTGATTTCGTCCCTACACCTAAAGTTACAGCTCCTTTTGAGGTAGTCCTCTCACAGACTCTCTGTCCCCAGGTTCTAGTAACCACTCCTTCCCTCATCCCATTAGATCTAGGGGAACTAACCCCTCCCATTACTAGTCCCTGCCCACACCTATGAGAAGAGCCCCTTTATAATCTTCCCCAGAATGTCCAAAATGGCTAGACCACCCGTTTCCTGCTGGGGTCCCGACTGGTACACCTAAGAGCCCATTTCCTCCCTAGTCCCAACACTGAACGATTGATTTACCATGGAAATCTATGCACTATGCAATTCACATTCCAGACTTTCTCTGGTGCAATTCCCAAACAGAAGCTGAGTTGTCCCTTTTCTCTGTAGCCCTCTTCATGCCTACCTGAAAAATTTCTTGTTCCACTAGAAAAGAAAAAGCATCACATAGCTTAAAAACCCCAGTTCTGTGCATGGATGAGCAGCACAACATTCATGTCATTGCCTACTATGCTCTTCCACCCAACCTGGTGACTCAACAGTTCTCCTTGGAGGTGGTCTTGTCACCCCTCACAGCAATGTCTCCCTTCTCACAAGCCTCACCTTGACAACACCCAGCACACCCTTTCAGTAAAAAGGGTGTCTGTCAGCAGGGATCCTGGACCCCATCAAGCCCCGATTCATATTTTCTGCCCTTGACTCAACACAAACTTAAAGGTGACCCATTGGATGTTTTTGTCTGGCCTCCAGGGAAAAAAATCTTTTTTAATTTCAAAAGCTTTACTCTGGTATAATTGACATATAAAACTCTAAGATTTTTAAAGTGTACTTCGTGGTGATTTTTGATACACAGATATGTTGTGAAATGATTCCATCTCATTAATTAACACACCTATCACCTCACATAATTATCTTTTTTTGGTGAGAACATGTAAGTTCTACTCCCTTAGAAAATTTCAGTTATATGATACAGTGTTGTCAGCTGTTGTCACTATGTTGTACCTTAGCTCCTCAGAACTTATTCATCTTCGAGCTGAAAGTCTACCCTTTAACCAACCTCTCCCTATTTCCCCACCTCCCAGCTCCTGACAACCACTTTTCCACTCTGTTTCCATGAGTTTGATTTTTTTTTTTCATAGATTCCATAGATAGGTGAACCATGCAATATTTGTCTTTCTCTGTCTGGCTTATTTCACTTAGCCTTATGCCCTCTAGGTCCATCCATGTTGTCGCAAATGGCAGGATTCCCTTCAGCCTCCAGATAAATGACCTTCTCTCCCAATCTCCGTCTAAGCTTCACTTCTCAACTTCTTGAGATGATTTCCTTCCAATAATTGTAGTAATAATAATAAAAGGTATTCGTTATTTACCAGACACTGATCTAAGCATTTGATGTACTATATAATTCAATCTGCACACAACTATCATCCCACCCCATCTTAAAGAAGAGCAAATGGCACAAAGAGGTCAAACCACAGGCCAGGACTCAGGTCATGAAGTCTGGCTCCAGGGGCTTTACTCTTTTTTTTTTCAGTGTTTTATTATGAAATATTAGTATAGTATAGTACAGAAGAGTATAACTAGTTCCCATATACTCATAACCTAAACTTAACAATTATTAACTCATTGCCATATTTGCCTCATTGTTTTTACAGTATGCTAAAGTAAATTACAGACAGCATGACATTTTACCCATAAATGGCACAATATGCATCTCTTAAATATGAGGGCATGTTCTTATCCACAATAACATTGTCACACCTACCAAACAATAATAATCCCTTCCTATCATCTAATGACCAATCCATATTCTACTATATTTCTTCACAACACGTGGGACTCTCATGAGTTTGCATGGACTGGGTTGACCTTGTCTGAATTGTTCCAATTTTAGTTCACATGCTGTATCCACCCCCATCACCACTATGCTATCTGCTCCTTGCTGTGCTTTTTTCCTCTTCAATAGTCTTTTAAAATGAAACATCTTCTCTTTTACTCCAGTTCTCCTTCCATACAGTTCTTATATAAATCTAATACAAAGCAGTCTTTCCTGAGTGGAAGAGACCAACCTCCCCCATGTAGCCAGTGCCCAGGTGCAGACACAACCATAGAAGAGACACGTGGAAACAACATGCATGAGACCCAGCACTGCTTATGTCCACTGGGAGAGACTCAAGAAAGGCAGGAGAAGTCCAGGGATGGGGAAGAGAAGGATGGGGATCTCTCTGGGGCAAGTAGTCTCACCTAGAAGGGAGGAAATTGCCCAAATTTGCTTCATGTCTTTGCCGTGCACACTCCTGTTCTGAAAACAATGTGTGTGTCAGGTGGAAAGGAGACAATGACAGAGATTTTAGACCCAAACCCAAAGCAGTCTCAATGTAAGCGCCACGTTCTTTTCCTTAGTGCCCAGCTAAGCAGCTCACACACTGATCAGATGTCATCTTTGGGCACCCTCTCAAAATTCTTTGGACTTCTCCCCATGCTCGGATAGACTGTGCATACCAACGAGGAAAAGGAGTCAATGTTACTGCTGCTTCAGACCTCTCTAACGAAAGAGGAAGACGATGAAGGGAGGAGCGGAGGGAAAAGAGTACAGAGGGGAGAGCATCATCTAAGTCCCCCGCCTACATTCAGGAGCTGGACATCCCTAACAAAGTCCTAAGTACCTAAACATAGGTCCTGCCTCTAAAGGACTGCCAGAGGAATCACATCATCTCCTTCACTGAAATTCCTTACCATCTCAGCCCTTCAGACCCCTCCTTGCTCTGTAAGCCTTACTCAAAATCACCTCCTGAGTTTGGGGACCTCATCTCTACTTGCTTAGCATGAAGTGACAACCCCACTGCAGGATGTGTCAGGATGAGCTGGAATTATCTGTTCCCTTGGTTGTCTCCCTGCTGTACTCAGAGCTCCTCAAGCCAAAACTGTGTCTTATTTATCTCTGTGCCCTCAATCCCTAACACAGGGCCTGTCAGTCGTCTGCTTGATCAAGATGAACTGGGTTCCAGCACTTCTCCCAAAACCACCTTCTGTGTCTCACTAATGGCACTCGAGTGTTTCTTTCTTTTACTTTGTCTCTTCCAAAAAAAAAAGTCCCAAATTGCTCCTCAGTAGTTTACTTGATAATCAAAGTAACTGGAAAACAGCACACATCTGGAAAACTTGTGTCTGTATATACAGAGAATGTAAGTCTGCCTCTTATTAGAGTTTTGGACATCAATTCCTTTATATCAAGACTCCAGAAGAGTTGGCCCAGACTTTTTTGATCCTCACTCCACCAAAGTCAGTGCCTGACATATGGCATACCCTCAAGAAATCCTTGTTGCATGGACCTGATAGTGTCCATGATCCAAACCCCAGAGAAGTTGACTATCCGCCAAATAAAGCTGCAGTGTGTTTGAATTATGTTAAGTAGCCGACAAAGTTCAAGGGAGGAAGAAAATTACTAATCCCTCCTGGAAGTGAGTGAAGAGAAAGGTTCTCTTGCTTCCAAAATGTCCAAACATCTTGTTCGAAATACTGACATCTGTTTGCCTCCAGCTTGCCGCTCCCAATGTTTGCCAACTGGCCAAGAATATTTGTGTCTTTCCCAGCCATCTTCCCCCATCACACCCACATCACTTCCTTCCCAAGCTGGCAACTTCTCAGGCATTACCGGGTAAGCACTAAGTGGGCACCAAGGGCAAATACCCAAGCCCATGGAGGAGGCCAGGCCAATGCCTCTGCACCCTGGATGAGCCTACCATCAGAGTGTCCCAGTGGCTCCCCTACTCTGCAAAAGTGCCAGCTGTGCCATCACCGCAGTCGCAGGCCCTACAACTTCACTTGTCACTGCCCTCTTAAATCACCTCCATGACACTATTAAATCCTCAATCCCAGCTGCATGCGTCCTAGAGACAGTGGCCTCCATTGTTTGACTGTTGACCACTCTATGCTCATCTCTCCTGGTGTCCTCACCTTGAGCTGTCCTGGCTCTCCTTTTGCCTCCCCAATGACGGTTGAATGTTCATGGGCTCCTCTCCACCCCCAACCTCTAACTCTGGGCCAGCCTCATAGTTGAGCCATGGAGCCACCTTTGACATTTCTCCTCACACTGCCCGTGCACTCCCACTCCAGCGAAGGCTCTGCTGACTTGTCAGAAACACCCTCTCACATTTAAACTGACTACGTTTTTCTTCCTTTATGTCCCTTGATGCCCTTACTGGTTACCGAGCCTAGCTCAGGCACTGCCAGCCCAGAGTTCAACCCTCCTCTCTTCTGCAAGCTTACCTCCCACAGCCTCAAGTTTTTCTAGACAGCTGTATTTGAGTCACCTGCTGTCACCACACACTCAATGTCAACTCTCTCCTAATTACCTCCCTTTCCCAATGTCCTCCTTTATTCCATTGTGCCCCATTTTTCTAAGGCACCAAGGAAGTGTGGGATGTTAAAAAAAAAAAAAAAGCAAGAGAAAATAATCATAAAAGACAACCAGTAGACATTTTTGTACTTGGAAAGTACAGGAAAGTGTTAACCCTCACACTGGAATGCAGAGGTTAAAGATGTGGATTTCTAGGTCCCACCCCTGGAGATGCCAATTCAGGAAGTCTGGGCTAGGGCCCAGCAATCTGCATTTTAACAATGTGCCCCAAGTGATTCTGATACAAATAATCATAAGTCATATCCTGGAAAGACTGGGTTTTAGCAGTTGCATACAACAAGGCTAAAAATGCTTAAATGTCCAAAGGTAGCTTTAAATAGAAGCAATAAACTGTTACAAAGTTCTGCTGCATAGGGATTTCTAGTAAAACCATAGAATCAGGATAAGACCACAGAAATTAACTGGTCTCACTTCCTCATTTCACAAAGGAAAACTGAGTCTCAGAGGAGGTTAGCTACCTACCCAAAGCCACACAAGTCTGTGGCATAGCGTTTAACATAAATGATGAAGAATGTCTTTTTCTCCATAGAAGTAAAAAATAGACACACACACACAGGCTTAAACAGTACTTCTTAAATTTTAATGTGCAAATGAATTACATGCAGCTCTTTTTAGTATTCAGAATCTGATTCAGCAAGCCTGGGAGGGCCTGAGATCGGGCATTTCTAACAAGCTCTCAGGTGATGCCGAGGCTGGTTTGTGGTCCATCTTTGAGTAGCAAGATCTTAGAAAGTACAATGACAGCTCTTGTGCTGTTCTAAATCAACAGTCTATTTCTCTCCAGTGAGCACCTATGCCACAGAAGGCAGAGTAGCCTGGTTTCCTGGGCTGCATGGTAGCGGACTAGCTGTGTTGCTCCCTCCAGATTTAGGCCACCGCACACCTACTGGCCTGCAGGGATGGAGCCCAGAACAAAACAGGGCTAACACAACTCAAGCCTAGGCCCTGGGACTGAACATCCATGTCGGGAGTATGGTGGGATGATGGAAACTGGGGATTTAAAGAGATATAGCCACATACTTTTCTTAAAACCACATTTAATAAACTAGGAGGTTATTTCATTGGAGAAAAAAAACTTTCAAATTAAAAATAAATGTCCTTTTCTGGAAATACATCACTGAGGTATTTTGTTGGGGATTAGGAAATAGAGATGAACATAGCACCCTTATTGTGAAGGACACTTGGATCACCCCCAGAAGAGAATGGTGCACTGGCTCAGAGGTGGGCTCTGCTACCATGCTGTCTGACTTCACAACTTGGCACTGTCACTTATGTACTGTGGGATTTGGACAAAGTCATTTAACCTCAGTGTTCTCATCTGTGAAATGGGTTTATTACAAGAATTCAGTGAGTTGCTGGAGGGAAAGCACTGATGCGATGTCTGACACATGGTGAGATTCAATACAAACTGGCTATATTTCCAGAGATGTGAGTGCAGCCAGTGAACCACAGTTTAGTGAATTCCTCAACCAGGGGGAGCTCAACTTGATCACTCACAAGGCAGCATAAGCCCCTCCAAGGTTTACAGGCCTCTGTTGGAAGAAGACACACACAGGAAGGTTACTGACTCAGTCTTTTCTATTTATCTTGGGGAAACTATAGGCAGTGTGGCCTATGACAGGGAGATGTGTACTCAGGTGGCCATGTCTGGGTACTTACTACCCTCCTTAGCAACCCTCACCATTGGGTCCATGGGTGTGTAGTCACAAAAGACCCTGCACTCAGAAGGCCCAGGCTTGGGATTTTATGCTCTGTCGTGAACTCTTGAAATTATTAATAATTTAATCTTTGAATCTGGGTCTGTAAGTGAAATCTGGTGGGAAATGGAGCATGTGCCAGAGGACTAGGGCCTTGGCTTATACATAGGCCACCTTCCAGGGACAGGCTCTCAGCTATCCATTTCCCTACACCCTGGAGCCCTAGGCCTTGCCTGGCCTCTCCATCCCCAGACCCTAGCAGGGGCCTGAGCACCAAAATGGGGGTTGGGGGAATCAACATCACATACCCAAACCCACAATGACCAAAGAGGGCATGGCGGCAGCCATCACTCCTCCAGGCTGGCCACACCACAGCACGCTTAGTGGGCAGCCCTCACCTGCTATCCAGGTGGCTAGCATGTCTCCATGGTTGCAATATCCCGGGAAGTAGCCCATCCGCTCTAATTTAGGCCAGGGCCCATGGGAAAAGGGAAGGGCCTGGATCAACCTCTCTAGCCCTGGCCAGGGGGTCAGTCTCACAGCTGGTAGGACCCAGCTGTCCAATGACAAGCAGGGAGGGGCCAGGCACCTGTGAGAGTCTGTACATGGCTAAAGGAGCACAACACTGAAAAACACCATGACAGGTCAAGAGAGAGACCATGAGAGAAGGGAAAGGCTTTATATTTTAACACCTTTAATGGTACTTTTTTCTGTTTTTGAACAAGAGGCTTCACATTTTCATTTTGCACTGGGCCCTGCTGGTCTTTACTGTGAGCCTTCAGCCTCACCCCAAAACCCCTCCCCTCCTCTCATTTCGGAGAGGAAGATGTAGCCCCTTCTCATGAAAGGGATTCTGACACAGGCTCTCATAAATACAAATCAGTCTGGAGAACAGTCAGTAAAGCAGATGGAGAGTGGAGAGAAAGCGTTCCTGGAGAATCATGGCCACCTGGAAGTGAAGAGGTAACTCAGATGTCTGGCAACCTAGAGAATGGCAACTAGGTTGAGGTGATAAAAAGCACTATAATCACCTCCAGAAAAGACCCCCCAGTGCTTATGCCAATATCCTCATGGTTCCCAAACTATGTACCAAGGCACCCAGGCACCACAGCAAATTCATACTGGCTACATGGGAGGTTTCAATTTTTGAGGGAAATGTATCAGTGTTTAACATCTGTCAGACACCAAATGGCTAGCTACTACCAAAAGATAGTTCTCGGTTTTGACATTAAATTATACTTCATTCCTTTCAATGACATCATATCTTTGCAAAACTGGATTTGGGGCTGTTGCTATGATAAAAAGCAAACATCACACAATAATTAATACAGAGAAGGAAATGATGGGAATAATATCTAATCTGATTCTAAGGTCTGAGAAGTTGTGCAGTGCCCAACCAGCACATATGTCTCAGTAGTAAGTAACTGTGGTTGTTAAAGAATGAAATAGAAATACTTTTCTCTCAATTTATATGTATTATTTTTTCAAATGGCTACTACATTGTTAAGTGCTCATTAAGGTTTTTAGACTTTCCTTCTTCATGAACAGATCTATTAAGTATCTTGTTTGGCCTAAGGGTGCCATGGGAAAATCAGTGAGACATAAAGGTACATGCGCTCAGAAAGTTTGGGAACCTCTGCCCTACACAATTTCTTCTTTTTATATAATGAAAGTCTCTGCAAGGGAAGGATTATGAGGAGCATATGCCCAATGGAACCAGAGCTGGAGTCAACCAGGTAGTTTTTTTTAAGATTTTATTTATTTATTTAACACAGAGAGATCGAGATCACAAGTAGGCAGAGAGGCAGGCAGAGAGACAGGAAGGGAAGCAGGCTCCCCGCTGAGCAGAGAGAGCCCGATGCAGGGCTCGATCCCAGGACCCTGGGATCATAACCAGAACCGAAGGCAGAGGCTTTAACCCACTGAGCCACCCAGGTGCCCCTGGAGTCAACCAGGTATTAATCAACAACTGATGCACTCTCTTTCTCGCTCTCAAAAAAAAAAAAGTTCTGGGCGGGGGGATGGTGTGCCTGGGGGTAGCTTAGTGGGTTAAGCACCCAACTCTTGATTTGGGTTCAGGTCACGATTACAGGGTGGTGAGCTCAAGCCTATGTCAGGCATGGAACCTGCTTAAGTTAAGGTTCTTTCTCCCTCTCCCTCTGCACCCCATTCCCATGCTCTCTCAAAAAAACAGATAAATAAATAAATAAATAAATAAAAACAAAAACAATGGACACAAAGAGACATTTCTCACATTACATTTTAAAAAGCTACTTCCGGGTGCCTGGGTGGCTCAGTGGGTTAAAGCCTCTGCCTTCGGCTCAGGTCGTGATCCCGGGGTCCTGGGATCGAGTCCTGCATCAGGCTCTCTCCTCAGCAGGGAGCCTGCTTCTCCGTCTCTCTCTGCCTGCTTCTCTGCCTACTTGTGATCTCTCTCTGTCAAATAAATAAATAAAATCTTTTTTTTAATTAAATAAATAAATAAAAAGCTACTTCCAAAATTCAAACTTTGACCTAGATGCTTAAAAAAACAAAACAAAAAACATTACAAGTCTAACCCTGGAGGATGATGGTCCAATAGAAAAGGTTGAAGGAGACGTTAAATCCATAAGTAAAGGATGCAAAGACAGATAGACAGTTATTAGAAGGAAGCTCATTGATTGCATTGGGCTGGATCAATCCTAGTAGGAAATCTCAAAAAAAAAATCCAGTTGCAAGTCAAGACTACAAAGCCTGCGGGCAGTGTTGGGGCAGTGATACGGCATAGATAAGGCTTATGTTCTTTGGCACCATCAGATGCATAATGTCTAAACCATGCAAGCTCAAGGGGGAAGAAAACAATAAACCAGAAGAGAGTTTGGGTCAAAAAACAGTAAAGTCCTGGGGCACCTGGGTGGCTCAGTGGGTTAAAGCCTCTGCCTTCAGCTCGGGTCCTGGGATCGAGCCCCACATCGGGCTCTCTGCTCAGCAGGGAGCCTGCTTCCCCCTCTCTCTCTGCCTGCCTCTCAGCCTACTTGTGATCTCTGCCTGTCAAATAAATAAAGAAAATCTTTTTAAAAAAACCACACAGTAAAGCCCCACCATGTGTACAGAATAAAAGCAAAGATAAATGGGCCTCTTCAAGGTACAATCTGTTTAATCTGTGGCCAGAAAGAGCACCTGGCCCACCCAACCCATCAAAATCAGCTTACTGCACCCAAGGACTCAACACAAAGATGTGGCATCAGCCAAAGAAACAGAGAAAGACAGGTAGTAGCTCTGTTATCATGAACTGAAGGGAAAAGTTACATATATGAAGACCCTCTAGGGCTAAAGGATAATGTTCTGTGGGGAAATGGGATGCCTCATGTCTCACTTTCTTGACATAGTCAGATAGTTTGAACCTTCAAATTGTAAATCCAGGCTTAGAGAATAGCCTGGACCCAGGCAGGCTCACTAAATGGAGAAAACAAAAGGCCCATGAGCGGCAGAAATGGCAGTGCCTCGTGGAATGACTTAATCCAGAGGGAGGTATGCAGACAGCAGCTGACCACATCAAGAACTGTGCCCAGCAAGGTGCACTCCCTGGGCTCCTCCTGCTTGGGAGCTGGCACCTGTACATGTAGGGGACAGGGAGACAGGGAGGAAGTTCCTCAATCAGGAAGACTCCTGCTGTGGGAACTCACATCCATCTCTCCTTCTTCTGCAGCCCCTTCAGCTTCTGCATACCCCATGGATGCTGAGTGCATCTTTTACTGCTTCCCTTGACTGACCTATCATTTCACCTTCTTGGCTTTTATCTATCTTCCTCCTTCCTGGCTCCTTGTGATCCCAAATCTGGGTTTGGGGTACCCTCTGACCTAGCCACCCTCTCTGGTCTGACTGTTGATCACTCTGAAATCTTAGAGAATTTCTTGACCTTTAAAACTTGCTTCTATTTCCTCAGTCCCAGTTTCTCATCCTCTGCCCAGCTTCCAGAATAATACTTGTGTCTGAAGATAGAATGGCAGAAGATGGGGTGTGGGGGAGGCTCTAAAAAAAAAAAGAAAAAAAAGAACAGGATATGGTCCTGGAGGCTTAATGTCCAGAGGAAGGAGCCCTCCTCGGACAACTGCCCTCCCCACCAGCTCTTGACCAAGCCAAATGTGGTAAAGGATAAATCAATGGAAGTTAAAACTCCCTCTAATAGGGAGGGAAAAGATCGGGCAGGGCCAGCCAAGACTAATATCTCTGGGGGAAAAGATATGCCAAATATCCAATTTAAAGAAGTTGGAGGCTCTGAGAAAATTCAAACAAAATTTTTCTCCTTTTAAAAATCTTCTTTACAGACCAGGAGAGGAAACAAACCATGTTTAAGAGTAGTTGTTATAAATAGATTATAGCTACCCCCAAACTGTTCACTGCACTTTCTTAGGAAGCCCATAAATATTTGTCAGGTCTATGAAAGTATGAACTAAGGATACTATAACTGGCTCAGAATTTATTCTGTACAGCTCACCCAGAGATTGGCATGGCTAGGAGTTCAGCTATAGCTGGATTTCTAATGGCTAGGAACAGATCGGCCGGTGGCAATTTATTCTGAATGTTGTGTGTCATGTGCAAACACAGGGACCTCCCCATGCCCCTCATCAATCTTTATAGGACCAGCATTTCCTCAGAGATGAGAGAAGCAAAGGAGGATCTTCTCCTAAGTAGATTCTCAAGAAGACCTCAAAATGACAGAGAAGAAAGGAACCTCAGTAATCATCCATTTCAGCACCTTCACTTAATAGTGAAGAAACTCAAGCCCAGAGAGGTGTGGTAGCCTGCCCAAGAGCACACAGAAAGCCAGCACAGAGCTGAGAGAAGCACAGCGGGCCCTCAACTCCAGACTGGAGACATGCACCTTTGTACCACACTGCAGCCATAGTCTACACCACAAGCCAGCCAGCAGACCTGAGAAGGTCTCTGCTGACATCCAAAGCAGAGCAGCCTTCCACTGCTCATGTTTTAGCATGGATCCCCCCGAAATAAAATAATCATAGACAAATTTCCTCTCAAGAGCTAAGCAGTATCTGGAAAACACAGCCCCAACTACAACATACACATGACATCATGACATGCAGGGCAAGGGACAGCAAAAAGTTAAACAACCCTAAAGGAGAAGATGAAAACCATAGGGTTAAAAGCCCTGACACTTGAAAAGATAAATTACCTCCTTTGTTCTTAACCTCCACAAAGGCTCTCCAGGAATTTGCAAGGTTCTCATCATCTAAGCTGATGTATGGGGAGATAAAATTGAATTCAACAGCCCAGAAATGGAAAAGTCCCAGAGAACAAAGCCTCAGGAGTGCACATATCAAGATTCCTGGAAGGAAGGAATAAAGCGTGTACCTGGATACAGACCTATTCAAATGCATAAGAATTTTAAAGTTTTGGCACGGAAAAAAAAAAAAATGGCACCCACCAGAGTGCTTGACAGAGCCCTAAAGGAATTGCCCTTCTGCTCTACATTAAAGAGATTTAGGGTTGGATTTCATCGTGCCACTTCTGGTGTCAGGTCCTGCCAAATCTAGAGTTCTCTGGCCCTTGGGTCTCTGGGAAACCTAAAGGGGCACATGATTGCATACTTGGCTATGGGTCTGTCAGAAAGGACCCCATCTGAGCAGCTGCCTGGTCTTTCTCACAGGGAAAACTAAAAGCTAGGGGGAGAGTCACAGATATGCTTATTCAATGCCTAGCATAATGCTAGATAAAATAATTAGGATGGTCTGAAAAACGTCTCAGAGTACCCCCTCTGTGAATAACAAATCAAATAAATATATCAAAAGAAATCCGACAGAACATACTGAAAGGCTGGAAGAGTTTAGGGACTGGGTAGAGAGAAGATATTAGATGACCTCCTTTTGGATTCAAGTGACATGTGCAATGGCATGAGCAGTGGTGAGGAGGATCCACTCTGACAATAGTTTAACAGACTTCTGTGAACCCAGTATCCCTCCAGCAGTCCAACTGTCCTGGCTCAAAAACCAGACATTACAATCAGATTCTATGAGAATTATAGAGAATTAAATTGTATAACCAAGTCTGCTGTGTGCCCTCCACTAGAAGTGATACATTACAGAATCTATTGGGAAATGCTAAAAATCATTTTATATTGATTTATGTAAAAGTTCTTGGCAAATGGAATCCAAAACCCGCATACATGCACCAGAAGAAGTAATTGCTATACCAGATAATGTGGATGTTTTAGCATTCTACCCTTTGGGATGAGGAATTCACCAGACTTCCTTAAGTCCCAAAGGTTCTGAAGGCTAGTGGTTGATGGAATGAGCTAAGATATTTGTCATAACCGCACTCATGAAAGGGCTATATTCAACTAAACTATAGACAATAAACCTGTAAGAAAACTTCGGTTGTACATACTGATAACCATAACCCACAAAGCTGAACTTAGAGTTAAAGTTAATGAATGCCAGTTTTGACTTCCAGAATGTCAGGTTACAGGAAAAGAATATGTAACCATTCTCACAGAGACTTTATTACACATCTCACAAAGCTTCAACTGCTGAGATACAAATTAGTTCATCAGTGGCTAATATAGCCTAG
The DNA here is from genome assembly GCA_003697995.1 of Taxidea taxus jeffersonii. Classification (NCBI taxonomy): domain Eukaryota; kingdom Metazoa; phylum Chordata; class Mammalia; order Carnivora; family Mustelidae; genus Taxidea; species Taxidea taxus. Next base: position 74,501 of record ML110311.1, on the reverse strand, counting down.
ACCACCCTGGTATACACAGGTCAGCCGACCAATGGCTTCAACTGTGGGAAAGGCTGCTGATTGGGTGTATGGACCCAGGCACAATATGGTAAGACTGGCTGGCTAAGCACCATGGAACTCAGGGCTGCCTACTAGGGGAAAGGTCTGGGAAGTCCATTCTGAGTGTCCAACAAAACTGCAGGGAAGCATCAGCACTAGGGCTGAAAGGAAAACTACCCCAGGGCTCCTCTCCGAGGTTTCCCCAGCCATCGGGTGGAAGACAGTCAGCATTTTCTCCATTTGCTTCCAGAGGCTTCTGCAAGCTATCTAGAAATTAGTGACGGGAAAATGGGACATAGAGGAGGAAGTCGTACCACAGCTAATGCTGCAAAGACACAAGCTGCTCATCTGCAGCCATCTCTCCCCAGCTCCAAGTTTTCCGGTTGCCTAGGAACAGTCACAAAGCATGCTGGGAAAAGTGGCTTAAGCGTCCAGGTGCAGCCTCTGTGGCCATCTAGGCCAATTCTCAACCCAAGCCTGATTTTACATGTCTATCTGAACTTGCATTTGGCCAAAGGCCTAGGGATTTCCCCACTTTGCACATGGCAGACACTCCCTGGGAAAGGAAAAAATTAATTTGACACAAGCAATCAATCCCACTAGAATGTTTGTGCACACTGAGCCAAGCAGAAATGGATCCTAAAGGGAGCACTTCTGGGAAGTGATGGGAATTTTAATGCTGAAAAATGATACTGTGTTGAGAACCCAGTATGATGGAAGCAGCACACACATCTGCATCCACACCATAAGCAACAACACACGCAAGCACATATATGCACGCACATGGGCATGCAGACTTACCATCCTCATGAGAGATCTCTGTGTATATCATTGTCCAGCCTTCAGTCATTTTGTTTATGTTTTATATGTTTATGTTTTAAATGTTTAAAGAAGTAGAAGAATGGAGCAGTGCTAAATTAAACCCCTTCGCAGTAGAAAGCTCTAGTAGTCTATGAAATGTTCCTCTGATTCCAGTGTGATTCCCATGGTACCAGGCTTGGTGAAAGCACCATCACCCTTTATCCATAACCCAAGCCAAAACCCTGTTGATTATCTGAAACTTTACCTCCCCTTACAATCCACCACCATTACCTCCCCTGTGTCATCAACTATCTTTCAGTAGTCACCTACCTAGAATTTTCTTCTCCAGTTTTGCCCCTTCTTTCAGCACTGTCCTGGCCTAAGTTATAATTTTTCTCCATCACTTCAATCTTTTATGATTCCCCAATGCTTACAGGATAGAGTCCAAATCCTGGAATATGAAAATCCAAGATCTCACATGCATCTCCAGTCCCTCTCACCCTAAATTGTCTAACTCTCCATGACCTGGAGCAATTCTTTGCTTTTGTCTGTCATTTTCCCTGTGCCAGGAATGCCCCTCCCCACCCGGTCACTCTGGATGATGAGCTCATCTTCCAAATACCATTCAAGCACACTTCCTCTATGAACACCACCACATCTGCCTAAATAGGCTTCCCTACTCCCTGGTTTGCGTCCCTGCATTCCACTAGTGTAGTCATGATCATTTACCTGGAATGCTTTAGTGTACTGTTTAAAAATGGAATTTTTCCCTCTACCAAAATGTGAGTTCTCTGATGGTCTAAAGAATGCACAGGATGGGGGAAGGGGTTCTGGGTAGAAGGAAATGTAGAAGGAAGCCAAGATTGCTATTTAATTACCTAGTGCCTCCTTTTGAGCTGATGTGGCTGGGCTGGTTTGCACATGCCCTGGGAAATGTAGATTTTGGATTGCTTTCGCCATCTTCTCCATCTGACTCAAAAGAAGACAAGTTCAAGGACACAAGCTGGCAGGAAGGTCAGTAAGTTAGTCCTCCCCGTGCCTTGGCAGAGCAGCTCTGATGGAAACCTGAGGAAAGGCATTTTCTAGAGTATTAAGGTACATCTCTACTTACAGGCTTGGGATCCAGGGCCACAAGCTGAGGAAGTAGCCCAGAAGTCCCAGAAACTTGGTCTGTCTTCCAAAATATTGCAAGGGCCAAAATAGTTTGAGGCCACTGCTGAAAACCAGGATGACTCTCCCCAAGGAAATTAGAGCCCATCTTCACCAAGCAAGGATGCTGGGTCACTTATGAGTTCTGACACCCCATGGACTGACTCAAGCTGCAGAGACAAAAAGCCTCAGAAGGATTGAAAGTCTTCACAGAACAAGGGCATAATGTCCTGAGACTACTTACCACCTGGTTTCTATCCCTGCTGGCTTTTCTGTTGTCCAGTTGGCTCAGAATGCTGTAGATGCACTCAAGCCCACTTAGCTCAACACTCTTAGTCTCAGAGAGGGAAAGGGATTTACCAAGCTTATCAATGATAATACTGTTCTCCTGGCACCCAGCCCTTTACTCTTTCTACTTGGACCCAATCACCTGGCACCATCATTTACCTTCTTTTTTATTTTTGCTCTGTATTTTCCTGGACCATCTGACTCATCAGTCTCCCAGTTTCTGCCACCTTCAGAGGGAACAGTTCCCATTTTCCCTAGTCAAAATAGAAACTGCTCATGGCCACTAGGGCTATGGGGGCCTGGGAGCCTTAGAGTGGAAGCACTATGTAAAACACAGAAGTTGTCCTGTGCTAAAAGCGATGAAAGAATTTTAGTTAAAAACAACAAACAGCTCCACGATGGAAGAAGCAGAGCAACAAGCTCTGAATTAGACTTCATTTCTCTTTTTATTTATGATCGATTTAAATTGCTCTTGTTTACCATGGCCCTTCTATAGAACATATGTTCGTGGAAACTTAGACTGATACTAAATTAGCTTTATTTGGAAAAAGCAAAACTGACTAAACCTGACCATTTTAGGGGACTAAAGAGGCTCAGAAGACAGAACCAAGCAAGGTAAGGGGACATGAGGCCCAATAAGGCCTCGAACTCAGACATCAGTTGTGCTGACCAGATTGACACACCAAGCTCTGGGAAAGCAGACTCCAGCAGTGCAGCTCTTCATATGACTCACTGCCACCCTCTGGCCCCCCTAAGACTGGGAGCTCCTTCCAGACAGAGGCTGTCCCATACTCCCCTCGGTACCACAGTGCATGGGTTCTCAGAAGTGCTCACTGCATGCTTGCAGGAAGAATCCACATCACCACACCCTTGAATGTTTCTGTGCACACAAACACACCCATGAGTATAGATGGAATCCTCATGAAGCCACATTTCCAAACTTTTCTCCCCACAGTTATTGGGTAATACTTTTCAAAATGTGTTTTTTCTTTCACAGGTCCTTACATATATTTAAGCTCCCTCTATTCTTCCCAGAAGCATCTATTTACCTCATGGAAGTTTAGGTTAGTTATAGTAGCAAACAAAGAGAAAGCATCAATGTTCAGCTCTTGACACCCAGGAGAGGACTTCTTAGTATACCGCTGGAATTCTCAAACTCCCATTAACATATAAATATCCAGACTGGGTGGACTTAAGCCCTGAGGTCACTTTGAAGGAGCAGTAAACAGTACTCAGGATGTGAGGTAAGAGAGATGCTTGCCATGAGGGAAGGATCAAGCGTCAGGGGAACACAGGAAAATTTCAGTCTAGGAAGTCAGATACTAGGGTCTTAGCCTCCTCTTAATATGCCCACCTCAATGCCCAATCAGGTTTTAGGGAGGCAGCTTTAGAAGATAACATCCCAGTAAGTGTGAAGGCCCCAGAGCATCCTGAAACCCATTCTGAGGAAGCAGTGGGTCTCAGAATGCCTACCACTGAGTCACACACCAGGATCCACATGGTGTGGAAGTGAGGGGACAAAGACATAACATTGGCCAAGGTGCGTTTGTACTTAGGTGAGCCAGGTGCAGAGCTTGTAAATTCTCACAGTTGGCACTGACTGAGCTGGGGAACTGCATATGGCTTTGTTCCCTGATGATAGTACTCAGTGTTGCTCAGAGGGTCAGTGACCAGACAAAGGCCTGGGGTCAGAACTTTAACTCCACAGGCAAATAGTCAGAATATGAATGCTAGTGCTGAGTCTCAACACAATACCCCAAAAAGAAAGACAGGTCTAGCCACACCTTGGCAAGTACCGGTACAAGGATCAGAACAGACATTATTCAGTAGCTCCAAGCTCATTCTCTCCCTGCCCCCACCACTATCACAAGTTCATGTGTGCACCTCTACATGCCCAGAGCTGATTCTGAACAGAAGTGGGAGAGTGGGAGAAAATCTGGGTGACTGAGCAATTTACCTGAAAGAAACAATCATTTAAAAAAAAAAAAAAACACCCCAAAAACAAAACAAAAAACTAAGCCAGGAAAAGAAAGAAAAAAAGAAAAAAAACTGATACACTATAAACGAGTCAAGTTGGGGTAAGGTCTCATGAGAAAGATTAGCTATACATTAGAAAATTTAAACGCTACATTTCCTTCACATGTTTGGGTAATAAGGAGTAAGTGTGTACCTGAGCCACACTGTCACCCATCAGAAAGCAAACCTCAGCCGTCAGGCGGTTAGATGAACCACTCTTCCACTCTGCACACACATCTCTCTTCCAAAAGCAAATGGAACATATCATGAAACGTTTTACTCCATCTCTGGTGCTGCCAATTTCCTACCAGACATGAAAAAATGTACAGTCCTCAAATGCGGTACGGGCTGTCACTCCCATCCAAGTCCCCTAGCTCAGCTTTCAACCACACTCAAAACCAAGGAAGAGCCCAGAGAACAGCAGCTGACAAAAACTCCTTTCATTTAGTCAGCAATTTTGTTTACCCAAAGCATTCTCCTTCTATTATCCCACTAGATCTCATACTATTCTTATGAGGTATGGCAGTACAAGTATGTTTACCTCTTCCTTCAGATGAAGAATAAGAGGCCCCATCTGTAAAAACGGACATGTGAGCTGGCTTGGCCAAGTCACAGAGCTAATTAATAGCAAGTAGAATTGGAAACCAAGGTTTCTCGAATCACATCCTTGGATTCTTCTAACCAAACACAGACTATGACTTTTGCACACACAACCTAAAGCACTTCCGTACCTGTGGTCTTGGAATGAACTTTCGCTCAAGCCCACAGAACACATGTGGGGTGGTGTTTTGTTTTTGTTTTTGTTTTTGGCTACTGGTGACCTCAAATCTGGCTTCTAAGTCACTTAAAGGCACACAGCAAAAGAGGCTAATGCCCTGGACCATTTATTTAAATGTCACTAACAAAAGTGTCCTTAAACATTACATAGAAAGTTATCCTTCAGAGAACAGGGACTGGCTGTCCTCCCTCTCTTCTGAGGATAAAAGCAGAAAAACACCCTGAACCTATAGCTGTCCTACAGTCACCTTTGAAAAGGATCAAATAATGAGTGACCCTTCTTGCTACTCTTTGGACAAAATAATGTCCCAGATCAAACACTGGTCCACAGAAAAGCTGGGTTATAAATGTCCATCATCAGGAGGATGGTTAAATAAAACATGGCACATCCATACAACAGAATATAGCACAACTCTCAAAACAAATGAGGTACAGTTATATGTACTGACATGGAAAAAGGTCCATGATTATAAAGCGATAAAAAGCAAGTTGCAGAATAACAGGCATAGCACGATTCTCTTTTTATTAAATACAATAAGAAAGAAAACTACGCATTTGTATAAACAGGTATTTTTATATGCAACAGGCATATATGTCTGTTGAATTTATCTTAACATCAGGGAGGAAGAGAGAGAAAGACCATTCACTTCTGACCACAGATATTGTACTTTTGTTCTGCTTATTTCTTACAACAATAAGTGCCAATGCCTTTACCCCTCCAAACAACCAACAGATCCTCTGTCTTTCAACATTATCCCCATATAAAGGTTTAATTGGCTTATGAATGTCTGACATACTATAGATTTATACTAACAGGAAAAAGTGGCTGCATTTAGGAAAAAGTCACCCCCCCCACTTTTTTTTCGCCTTAATTAAATGATCAAAAAACAAACCACGGATCAAAGGAGAGTGCACATAGGAAGCAAGACCCCAAGGAAATATCTCAAATTAACAAACAGGGGTTCTCTCTGGGTGATGGGATTACAGTGCCCTTTCTATCCTTTACACATGATCATATTTTCGAAATACTCTACAGTGAGCCAGCATTACTTTTATAACAGAAAAATAACTTTAGGATAAAAAGTAAATATTCGGGGTGCCTGGGTGGCTCAGTGGGTTAAAGCCTCGGCCTTCGGCTCAGGTCATGATCCCCCGGGGTCCTGGGATCAAGTCCCACATCGGGCTCTCTGCTCCACGGAGAGCCTGCTTCCTCCTCTTTCTCTCTGCCTGCCTCTCTGCCTACTTGTGATCTCTGTCTCTCAAATAAATAAATAAAATCTTTTAAAAAAAAAAGTAAATATTCTATGAAAGTATACTGAAAATCAAATCTACCTAAATGAAACTAACTTTTTAAGTTAGTTATCTTTTAGCTTATAGACAATAAACACATATTAAATGAATCAATGAATGAGTGAAACTCCCTTTCTGATTGATCTCCAATTAGCCATTTTTTCCTATATCACTCCCCACAACTCAACAAGACCATAAATTCTCCAAAAACAGGGACTCTTCGCTGCCTGTCTTTAGGAGGACCCTTAATACCTGCATGATACCTGGCACATGGCAGACACTCAGTCAATATTGATTAATTAATCCATTTGTGTGTTTGAACTTTCTACTTGGGTTTTTCTGAAAGAAGAGTGCATCTTTAGCTTTCCAGTGCCTCTGAAATGTATGAATATAGGAAGCAAGCCATAAAAGGGGCCCCTTCTAATTAATCCAGAAGCAAAAAGAGTTGTGGGCTATATTTCACGGTCAATATTGATTTCATAAGTCTTTTTGTTTAAGGTAGACTTGCCTGTCCACAAAAAAATGATTCATTTCCTTAGTATAGTGTTTCATTATAAAACTCCCAAATGACCTACACACGAATAAATAGCTCTTTTAAAAAAAATCAAGACAACAAATACTAAACAAGCAAATATTCACACAGCACTGATCTGGGTGTTGAGATGAATACAAACAAATCCAAAGCAAAAGGCATGTACAGCCTACATGGGGATACCAGATAGGACCATTCTCTAGGGTGGAGCCTCCAAAAGGCCTAGAATCATCAATGTTCAGTAAGGTCTGGAGAAGAGGCTAGTTTCCAAACAAGTCTGATGCACACCACATCTTGTCCAAGTCACCACCCAAGAACTCAAGAGTCCACTGTTGTCGCCTCCACTCCAGAGCCTCCAGGGCCGAGCAAGATGCAGAAGCCTGCACACCCAGCCTACTCGGGACTCAGATCATTCTTTCATGTAATTCTCACTCACTCTCCAGTGAATGGATCCAGTTCTTCTCCTCTCTTCTCAGGCTCTCAGCAACCCTCCGTCTGTCGGATAACCTTGGCTCCCATTTTCAGAGAAGATGGGGGTCAGTTTAATAAGAGCTCTAGCATCTGGCCTATAAACCACCTGGTCTTTCCCCACAGCCACAAAGGGAGAACTCTCCCTCCATTCCAGAGTTAACCTCTCAACCAGGAATCTTATACTTTTCCAATGTTTGAGGAAGCTAGTGCTTACCCTGGTACCTCACCTGCCCACAAACTACCTTTTATTCTTTACCATTGTCTCCTCCCATGACTTTTTCAACATTCAAAGATTTTTCTCTGACCAAAAAAAATCACTGGACCTGATCACCTTTTAATAGTCTTTATTCAAATACAATTTGTATGCATGAAATTGCACACATAAGGTTACAGCTCTCTGAAATTTCACAAACAGATCACACCTGTGATTAAGAAACAGAACACTACCCACACTCACAAAATGTCCCTTCAATGAACAGTTCCTTTTTCTCCTTACGTTTACTACCAAACTTCTGGAGCAGTGGTCTGTGTTCATTTCTACCACCTCTGCATCTGTTTCAGCCTCAGCAACCCCTGTCTTCAATGAGTCCCACACCCACCAGGTGAGGCTGTTTGTCCTTCCTTTCTACCTTTTTTTTCCCAAGATTTTATTTATTTATTTGTCAGAAAGAGAGAGTACAAGCAGGGGGGTGGGGGCAGCAGGCTGAGGGAGAAGCAGGCTCTCCGCTGAGCAGAGAGCCCCATGCAGGACTAGATCCCACGACCTTGAGATGATGACCTAAGCCAAAGGCAGATGCTTAACCAACTGAGCCACCCATGCACTCCTGCTTTCTACTTTCAACATACAAAAGCAACAAGCCTCTTCACTGCGTTTACCATGCTACACTGCAATCGTTTGTTTATGTGACAGTCAATCCCACAAGACTGTTAGCCTCCTATGGGAAAGATTATTTCTCACTTGTTTGTGTATTCCCAGTGCCTGGCACTTAGTAGGTACACAGCTGGTATATGACACTTAAATGAATGAGTACACAAATGAATGAAGAGATCCACTCACTAAAATCTAATACTCTGCTAAAATTGATCAGTTCTTTATCCAGTTCTCATCAAAAGTCATAATGATATTTAGCTGTCAAAATTCAGTGGTTGGAATCAAAAAGAATGGCTAGAAAATCATACTGTTCTAATATTTGGTTAGGCATTCTCTTTATATCCAAGTATCTGAGTATGTTATGTGTCAGTGTACTGGGGTACAGAGAAGAGACTTAACATCTTCCACCCAACCTCCAAATTAAAGCTGTGACATTGCTCCCAATGGCACTCTGTCCTTCCATGGCCATACACCCAACATGGGAGTCCCGCCAATCTTTTTCCCCAACTGCTTCTGGAGCCACTCCTTCCTCTACTCACAACCTCCTTTCCAGGACAGTAAGAAGTCAGAGACACAAATCCCCCAGGAGACCCCCAGACTCCTCCTCCCAGCCCCCTTTTGTCACATCCAATTAACCATCTGCCAGTCTCTCTGGCCTCCTTCTAGGCCCACCGTCCAGCTGCCAACTCAATACTGTTTCCCCACCCCCATCCCCCATAGATACCCATTGTCCCTCTCTGCGGGGTAAGAGTGTAACCAAGGCTGGGATTTTAGCTACCTTCCCAGTCCCTGCCTACCATGCCCTGGAATAACTATAACTGCAAGCTTAAAAATTCCATCCTTAACTATCTCTGCACTGTTAGGGAAAGGAGGGAGGGAGGGAGAAAATGGGGGAAGGAGGAAGGGAAGGGGGAAAGGAAAGAAAAGAGGAAGGAAGGTGAAGGGAGAAGGAAGCTATTGAAGCATCATAGTTTCATCATTTGGAAAATAAAAAGATTCATCTAACTATAATATGATTATAATATATTAGATGTATAATATGGTCATATGTATACAATTGTATTCTATTATTATAATTTAGTCCCCTTCCTATTACTGTTTATAATATGCACATATCTATCATAATATACACTGTACCTATACACATCAAACAATTCTGAGAGGTAAGGATGATTTTCACCCATTCTACAGATGAAGAAACTGAAGCTTGGAGAGGCTGTAACTTACACAAGGCCACACCACTGGTAAGTTCCTAATCTAAGACTAAGATTCTGGGACTGAGCCATACCTAAGGAAACTCTCACCTCCTCCTGCTCTTGGAATTCTAAACCCAGTCCACATAGGCCACCTTATGGTAATGCCAGCTCTTGGATTCCTACTCCTCCTCCCTCTGGAGGGCCACATAAGACCCTTCACTTGAAGACAGCTCTTGGGTTTTCCCTTTCAGGGCAGAGAGTCAGAGGAAATGCTCTGGGGCCAAGGAATGGGTGTGCTCACCGGCATCTTCCCTCTTGTTTCCTCCTCGTGGAGAAGAATCTACAAGAGGCTCTCCCATAAGCCCTCCTCTGCTTCCTCTTTCTTCTAGGACTTCCAGAGACATTAAGGAAACTGGAAATTCAAGAGTAGATGCCATCCCCAACAAACATACTGCTTGATGGCCAGGCGTGGACCCCTCCTTAGGAAGCTGCGTGACAGCATCTTGCATGGGTCTACCTCCCACTCTCCTCTCCTCACTCACCCTCCACTGTGGAGACTTGCCTCTCTCTGCCTCATACCCTGGAGAAGATAATTCTGCAGACCCCACCATAGGCTGAACCAAATCCCACCTCCGCCTGCAAAAGAAAGCCACCAGCACTTCTAAAACGACTGCTAATTTAGGATCTCCCAGCCGGCTCCTCAGCCGCTCTGCCCAAGGGCCTCCTAGGGTCATGTCAACCCAGCTCCCATTTCACAGCCCTCAGCTTCAGCAACCCTCCCCAAGCACACTACCAGCAGCCCCTGGACCTCCAGCCAGTGGGCGATCTCTCTACCTGGGCTGTTGATCAGGCACGTTGCACCTTCAGCCAGTAGCCTTTCCAGCCAGTTACTTTACTAAGGTCTGCCTACAACACCTCCTCCTCTGGCCCAAGGTTCACCCCTCGGCTGACCTCGATCCACTCTTCCAGGTCCATCCAGGACCTTCCTCTATCCATTGCTTCTCTTTCCTAAATATTCATTCTCTTCCTCATGCTTGCCTTCTCGCTCCTCCCCACCCCTAGGTATTCACATATCTTCCCTACCTAAAAAAAGCCTCCCCTCAACCGCTACCCATCTCCAACTACCTCACTATTTTTAACCTTCCCTTCACAGCCAAACCTTTCTGTAGAGTCATCTATATGCACTCCCACCACTTCCTCCCATCCACTCACTCCCCATTCCCCTTGCAATTTGAATTCCACCTCCCCTACATGATTGAAACTGTTATTTCAAAGGTTACCAATGAATCCCCCAATTTCCAGAACCAAGGCTGTGTGTTCAGTTCTCACCTCCCTCAACCTCTCTGCAGCATTTTTCTCCAAACACTGTTCTCTCCTGGTTCTCCTCCAGCCCTTCGCTTGAGCCTACATCCCTGGCCTTGGCCCTCTGCCCTTGAGTCTGTATAGGCTTTTCATTTATTATTTCATCTATTCTGATAGCTCCAGCCACAACTTCTTACAGATATCTCCCAAATCCATATTTCCAGCTCTGGCCTCCCTCCAAAGCTCCAGATTCCCTTCCTTACCCGCCTACAGAACCAACACCTCCCCTAGCTTATTCACTGACACCTGAAATGCAACATGTCCCAAAGTAAACTCGCAAATTCTCCCTCTCCTCCTGCCTCCCTAGAGCTGCCTATCCTCTTCCTAACTCCTGATTTTCATTTAGGGTACCTCCATTCTCACAGTCACCCAGGCTCTAGACTTTGGAGTAATCCTTGATTACTGCCTCTTTCTTGACACTCCACATCCAAGTTGCCAAATACCATTGACTCTACGTCCAAGAGGTCCCTTCCATCCACCCCGTCCTCTCCATTCCCACTGTGGCATCTCAAGTTCAGAACCCCCCAACCTATCATAGTGGTCTCCTAACCCAGCGCTGGTCAGTAGTTCCTCTCCCATTCCAATCGACCCTGCATAGGGCTGCCAGATTTATCTTCCTGATTATGCCTCCACCCCATCCAGAAATTTTTAGTGGCTCCCACAAGGAAACTGCAAATAAAGACCAAACTCCGTGGCCTGCCATTCAAAGCCTTTTCAGATCTGGGAACCCAGTAAATGATAAATGTCACAATCAATCAACCTGGTCCCCACCTCCTTCTATGTTTTATCTCCCACTGATCCTCCATGTCCTCTGAGTCACATCAACTGGACCATTTACTGGCCCAAAGACACTGTGGGTCTTCATACCTCCTTTGAACACCATTCTAGCCTGAGAACACAATTTCTGCCCCTCGCATCTGAATCCTACCCATCCTCAAGCCTCAGCTCTCTTCCTTGAGAGCACAGTTCATCTGCCACTTTTCACTCTCCTACCGGTTTATCCTTTGTATCCATGTTTCCTAGCTAGTGTCCAGTTCCCTTCTAATAACACCTTGGACAGAAGGGGAGGAGACAGCTAATTCTCCAACAATTTCTTCTCTACTTCCTTGAATTAATTTCTCTGTCCTCCCAGCTGATTCTTTCTGTTCCTTCACTCCTCAGTAGACACCATTTCAAGCAGCTCTATTGATCCAACAGCCCTGTGGCCGTCAATCATTTCCTAGTTATTTTGCTGCCAGTCATTCACACACAAAGGAGTGGCAGGAGGAGTCTGAACTGCATGTAGACAGAGAAGGAGCAGGAAAGGACTGATTCACTGCACCCACCTGAGGCTTGGTGGAAGCAAGAACTACATTCTCGCTAGGCTCCTCCAAAAGGCACAGGGCCGTGTGCCAGGGTCTGGAGGGCTGGGGCAGGAAGGTTGGCATTTTTATAGTTTTGCAGAGATGGAAAGAACAGGAGTGTCCTGACCTGTTGTAAGAAGGATGCCTCATCCAGTCTTCTCAGACTGAGAAGGACTGCTTTCGTCCTGGACTGGAAAGGTCTCAGACAGGACAGATTAAATAAAATCATGCCTGTCAGAAGAGGCACTTATATTAATAGAATGCTCACTTAAGAAGGGTTCCTGGGTGGTTAAGTGGGTTGAGCCTCTGCCTTCGGCTCAGGTCATGATCTCAGGGTCCTAGGATCGAGCCCTTCATCGGGCTCTCTGCTCGGCAGGGAGCCTGCCTCCCCTTCTCTCTCTGCCTGCCTCTCTGCCTACTTGTGATCTCTGTCTGTCAAATAAATATTTTTTTTAATTTTTTTTAAGATTTTATTTATTTATTAGTTAGAGAGAGAGAGAGAGAGAGAGTACATGCAGACCTAGAGGCAGGCAGAGGGAGGAGCAGGCTCCCTGCTGAGCAAGGAGCCCGATGTGGGACTCGATCCCAGGATGCTGGGATCATGACCTGAGCCGAAGGCAGCCGCTTAACCAACTGAGCCACCCAGGCGTCCCAAATAAATAAAATATTTTAAAAGAAAGAACCTTCTACATATATTTGGATAGAACTGTACAACTTAGACCTTTCACATATAGTATCTTCTTTGAGTCTTTCCCCAGCCCTATGCAGGAAAGTGGAGAGAGGGCTATTATCCTCCTCTTACACAGATGTTAAAGTCTCTTACCCAAGTCATTCAGAGAAGTAGAATAGTGCAAAGGGGAGTGTTCACCTCCTGCTCTCTTGCCTGACCTTCTCAGCCTCCTTCACAGGCTTTGCCTTCCTTTCCCACCCCTTATATCCAAGTGCTCCCTGAAGGGGCATATTTATATCCACCTCCCTTCCTGCTCTATAGTCTTTCTTGTAATGATTTTACACACTCCCATAGTGTAGTACAGGGCCACAGCAACACCCCATAAATATCTGTCCAACAAATGATTGAAAAAAAGAATAAAAGACAGCGAAAGTCCAAACCCTAGCCTTCTGATTCCTGAAC
>ML110311.1:38377-60834 GCA_003697995.1 Taxidea taxus jeffersonii | reverse complement strand
ATAGCCAAAGCTTCAGGTGCACCCAGCCTTGACCCAGAAGGCTTCCAAGTCCATATCACCAGCCTGAATTTCCTGCCTATGCTCCTGTCTTGAGTCCCATTTTTTTCCACAAAAAAAGCTGCAACTGGCTGTCCATCAGTCATCCCTAGTTATCACTTCCAAAGCCAACATCATTATCTCCCCTGCAAACTCGTTCTTGTCCTCGGTCAAACATGTCAGTCAGCACACTGTTAGTCCTCCACACTCTCAAACCAGCTACTCCATTTCTTCATGGGCTTACTTTTCTTCTCCCCCTGATAGCTAGTTTGTCAACAAATATCCACAGTTCTGCCTTTGAAAATGTCTCTCAGAGTGGCCCCTGACTCCCCATCCTTTTTGCCACCAACCCAGACCAAGCTCCCTCCCACTCAGCTCTGAATCAGCATCCTATGTCTCTAGATTCTCTCTCTCTTTTTTCCACTTCATCAATCACATTACCCCCAGGTTAACCTTTCCAAATACCACTTTGCTCAGGATGAAGCTTGCTCAAGAATCTACTGACTCTGAATCAAACCCAAATCCTCTTTTGAGCTTCCCAGACTTTCCCTACCTGGTCCTGCCCCACTTATCTATCCTTATGTCCTACAACTCCCTAACCTACCCCTTCTATATGGTGTCCACAAACCTCAATGCCAATGCCCCAAACTCCTGTCCTTTTACCTGTGTTGTTCCTCCCACTCTCCAGCCCCTTCAAGGACTACCTTTGATTCTATCTCATCTATAGTTCTGTCAAGTTTTTATCTTATAGAACCATAATGTTTACCAATTACTTAATCTCCAAGTGAGCAATAATTGTCAAACTCTTCTTAAAAGTTCTTTGAGGTCAAAGACCACTCTGAATATTTCCTTTGTATTCCACAGCACCCTGGACAGCAGAAGGCTCCTAGTAGGAGTTGAAAAATCCTTGTTGGTTTTCTATTCCAACTGGTTTCTATTCCCAGTTCCCATATTTCGCCTCTCTACATCATAAAAATGATCAATAAAATTATTGTGATGGAATCCACCAATCTATAAGAATAGTGGGTACCTGTGTGCGTGTATAAGAATAGCAGGGTACCCGTGCGCGTGTGCACGCATGCAGGGACTTGAGATTTAGGGAATCTAGCTTACTCAGTTGGTCAAGAGAACTGAAATACCAAAATAATCAGAAGAGGACAGTTAAGGATCAAAATGACAGAATTACTCGAAACATGCCTTATTAGAAGCAGAGTATGCCAGGGTTTTGGCAAAGCAATTGCCAGTGTGGTCATTATGCATGTAAAATTTTCCACCAGGAAGTAGGGGGTAACTTTAGTGCTAGGGACTTTGAAAATGTGTTTGATGTTTTCTTAGTGGTTCAGCTGAATAAATGTATAATCTGTCTGGCCTACCAGGTACAGCGCTCTGTTCCATAAAGATGGAGAATCAGAAGTGAGAAGGTTACAAAATATGGCCTTATTCCAGGCTTAAGAATCCTTAGGAAGAGCACAGGCTAGAAATTATTAGAGGTAAGATCAGGAAGCAGAGCACAGAGGACCCTGTTGGGGGATGGGAGGGAGGCAGTCCTAGACCCAGCCCCTGGCAGTATACATCCCCACTTGCAACTTGTTAAAGGTCACCATACATTTCCAGTCTTACTCATTGAGAATTTAACCTTTCTCTGATTCTAAGTGCACATCAGTCCTCCAGGCCACCCCCGACCAAAAAAAGGGCTGCCTAAGGAGGAAAAAGAATATCCTCAACAAGAGTCCCACAAGAGACAGACCCCAGTCTGCTATTTATTCTGTGATGTGAGCCAGGGCTAGGCAATGTAAGTCACACATTTTGTTTTGAAAGGCCCTGGGAAAAGTAGCACATTGGACCATTATAGGCCATTAACACCATTAACACTGTGTGAAATTATCAAACCTCCAGAAACAGAACTCAGCTCCAAGGGCCTGGGACAGAGAATGGACAGGAACTAGTATTTAGATTGGGAGGAAAGGGGAAGGAGGAGTGGTTGCCAAAAGATGAAAGTGGGGTCCAGAAAAGGAAGGTGGGAAGGCTCACACTCCAAGAGTTATTTTTCCCCTAGAGCTAAGAAAAGACAGATTTGGCCAGAGATGGGAGGCAAGGGCGGTGGGGGGTGGGGGAGGATGTCAGGGGAGACCTCCTGGCAAGTGTTTCCAGTTATCACTTAGACCAGGGAACCTTTCCCTTAGATGCCAGGTTATAAACTTAGGTCAAGAGCCTCCTTAGAACCCATGTTTGGGTCCTGGGCAGTATGAGTGAGTGTGTGAGTGCAAGAGATAGAGACTGATGGGGGGGGGGGTGGGTAAGAATGCATACATAGAATGCAGGCAGGGGGGGGGGGGGGGGGGGGAGGAGGGACGCAAGGCTGAGCCCTGGGAAGCAGGAGAGGATTACAGGGGTTTCCTCTGCTTTTTTCCAGGTCCTGGCATCAATCAGCTCCTGTCCTCCAGTTCTTTCCTCTTCAGACCAAACAGAAAATGAACATATGGGCCAATCAAGTTGTGACTTCTAAAGCCATAAGTCTCCCCAACAAAGCACCCCACCCTCTTCCCTAGAGATGACCTCTAGGGCAAAGGCAATGAGATTAGGAAACAGATGGATGTACAGAGAGCCTTCAGAGCTAACCTGATCCTTGACCCCAACAGTTCATGTCCTCTAATCCAACTTTTGGAAAGACAGGGCAGATGTACAGCCTCCCCATAACTTATCGGACTCCTTGGGACAAAGATTCCAGACAAAATGGTTCCAGACGTGGGAGATGAGGAACTGCTGGAAGCCACAGGTAAATGGGAGATGGGGAATCCCTGGCCGGCAGAGAAACAGGGCCACAGGTGGTGGGAGACAAGGAGCCTCTTCTGGGGAAGGGGCTGTGAAGCCAGGGGACAAGAAGAGCTACAGACCTGGGGAACGGGAGGGGGCAGGGACCGCGAACAGCTGTAAAGACAGATCTGGGGGCAAGCAAAGATTACCACAGGCAAGCAAAGATTCAGTGGGTGTGTATGAGGAGGACGCTAACTCACACTTCCAGGAATGAGTGGTTCTTACGAAAAGCTCATCCGTTCCCAGAACTGGAAAAGAGGAGGACACGGAGGAGGTCCGAGGCGCCCACTGCACTCCCAGCCCCGTCTGCCTCTCAAGTGGGAGACGCCAGCTCCCCACACGCACCAGGCATGACCGTCCTTGGTCCGCCCGACTGCTGACTGTCAGCAGCGTGCGCGACTCCCGGTCCCCCGCTGCCCCACTCTACGCGTCAGGGCCCCGGGCCCCTGGCCCGAGAAGGGGTGCCCACCCGGGGCGGCCGGAGGCTGGCTGACAGGCGCTGGAGGAGGGGGGGAGCCGAGGGAGGGGCCGGGGACGCCGGTAGCCGAGCCGCGCGCTGCAAAGTGATCCAACATCGCCCCATCCCCGCGCTCCGGGAGCAGTCGGCCGAGGGGACCGCCTCCCGCCTCCCCAACACCGACTCCCGCAAGTGGGATGAACGCCGAGGGGTGCCTGGCTCCCAGCCCCCACCCCTCCCCAAAACGCAAGCAGCATTGCCATAACAACAAGAATTTCGGCAACTCCAGCCCGACGACGAGGACTGACCCCCGACACGCACACCCCAGCAACAGCCCTCCTTCCCCAAACTTGTCCGACGCGCCGCGTCCCAGGCAGCAGCCCTCCCCCGGGCCGCCCGCGCCCTGCCCAGCTTACCTGTCCGGAAAAAGGCGTCCACGTCCGAGTCGGCAGCTCCTCCTTCCTCCGCTGCCCCCTCCGGGGGGTTCATGACTGGGGGAGGCGTCCGCGGGCAGCCGGGGCCGGCCGAGCCCGGGGCCGAGGGCTGCGGGGCGCCCACTGGGCGGAGGGCTCGGGGCTCAGCGGCCGCGGCCGCAGACCCAGCGGACTCGCGGCTTCGAGGGCTGGCGGCTCGGGCGGCTCAGGCGGCTGGGGCGGCAGGGCTGGAGCAGAGGACGCCCAGCCTCCCTCAGGCGGAGGCGCGCGGCGGGCTGGGGGCGCCTGCCGCTGGCTCCCCCATGGTACCCCTTCCCCACGGGCGCTGGCCGCCTGCTGTCTGGCCCGGGCCGGGCCGGGGCCGGGGCCAGGGCCGGGGTCCGGGCTGCCTGGGCGCCCGCTCTCCCTCAGCAGCGGCAGCTGGCTCTCCTCCTCGCCCGTCTGCCTGTCTCTATTGTTCAGCCCTGCTCCGCTCTCCTCTTTATTTTTCCTCCTCCCTCCCACCCTCCCTGTCTCTCTACCTCCTCCCTCCCTCGCTCTCTCGATCGCTTGCTGCCTCCCTCCCTCGCTCGCTCTCTGGCTCCCCCTCTGGCTCCCGCCGCCGCCTCTCCGGCTCCTCCCCCGGCTCCCGCTCCCTAGTCCCGGCCAACAATGACCCGGGCAGCGCCGAGCCGAACTGAAGCCCCGGCCCCAGCGGGCCGCTCGGCGCGGGCCACCCGTAGCGCGGACGCCTCCCTCCCCCGCGGCCGCGCGCAGGCCTCTCCCGGAGCCGAGCCTGAGCCGCGAGCTATTGTTCGGGGCTGCGCTAGGCCGGTTTCCTGAGCCCCGCAGGAAAAGCCCCGGCGGAGGAGGCGGCCGAGGAGGGGGCGGGGCCGCCGGGCAAGTGCGGGGCCGCGGGGCTCGCCCAGGGGCTCCGCCGCTGCGGCCCGGCGCCCTCTGCTCTCGGCTCGCGCGGTTGTGCTCCTTCCCCCGCGGCTGCCCTCCGCCCCACCCCGCACCAGGTGTGTGAGGGGAACCCCACGCTGCCCGCCCGCGTCCTCTTCAGACGGGTCCCCGAGCTGCACTGACCTGTCCCTAGAGGCTGGACTTTTCCCCCTCCTTCCTGACAAAGCTCTCGCCTGTCTCCCTCCCTTCCTGAGCCTCTCGCATTTTCCTCACCATCTCGCCTTAGTTCCTCTCTTTTAGAGCCTTTCGTTTCCTTTTCCCCCTCTTCAGCGCCCCTTTACGCATCTCTGTCTGTCTCTGTGACTCTTTGTCCCGCTCATTCCTCTTGCGATGTCTCCCTGCCCATCTCTCCCTCCTCCGTCACTCTCTCCGGTCTCTCATTTGTCTCTGCCCTGCCTCAGTACTTGGCCCGTATCTCGGAGCTCCTCTTGGACAGCTGTCAAAACTCCCTAATCCCCGGGGGCCTTCTCTGTTTTGTTCCTCTCCCTTGTGTGAACGGAGAGATCCAGTTGGCCAGGAGAAAGGAGGTGTTACAGCAAGCTGAATTTCAATTAAAGTGGGGGAGAGGGGCTAGGGAGGAATGGGGATGACAGCAAAAAAGAAAGCAGATGCTGTATGGGGTAATTAATGCAGTGATTGTATTGTGCCAATTGGTTTTTAAGCAATAATTAAACAATAATTAGCCAGTATTCTGTTTATAGTTCTAGTGACTGCAGAGCCTACAGACCTAAGTACTTAATGTGGTGTATTGGGAGGTGTTGCTGCTATTTCATCCAGGCAGATAGAGAGGCTGTGGCCTGACCTAATGTGTTAAAACATACCTAATAGGAAAAACAGGTCCTGGTCTAAAGTTGATGGCCTGCTACCCACCAGCCAGAATCTCCTGAATCTATTTATCTCTAACAACCTACTTGGTTCTACCTGTCTCCAAATCAAAGCACCTGGGACCTTTCCAGATCTACTGAGAGGTTACCTCTAACAGCAAATAGAATGAATTAATGACATTTTTAGTGAACCCTTTCTAGCTCCCTGTACTCATCACTTTCTTTACTGAATGTCACACATTTTTTTTTTAACCCACTAAAAATATAAATACAGTTGCCTGTCTTCAGTCCTGGATACATCTATCAGGTTTCATTTCTTAAAAATTATGAATAGTGATTTTGAGATCACTGCCATGAGGTCTAATTCATCTGCCCCTGGTATCTTGAAATACCTGAAAGCATCCAGACAACCCCCTGTCTGCCATCTTCTTTGACAATGAAAGTATTTCTTATTTGTCTTTTCTAAATTTTGCCTCCCCTTAACCCCTTGCCTAAACCCTGGCTATCTTCCCACAACCACACATGATGACAGAACTGTTATCAACAGCCACTGTTGTGCATATGAGAACCAAAAGGCTGGCAAGAGTATTAGCTGATCCCAAATACATTATATGTTTAGAGGAAGGTTCATATCAAAGTCTCAATAAATGTGGACTAGAATGGGGTGCAACCTTATATGATACCAATTTTTTAGAGGAAATTTGGCAATTTTTATTAAATATTTTAAGTGTTCGTAGCTATATTATTATTAGACAAAGAAGATTTCAGAGCAAAGAATAATACCAGAGATCAAGAGGGACATTTCAGTTCATCAGATGGACATAACAATTCAAAGACCTTTTGCATTTAATAAGGAGTTTCAAAATACATGAAGCAAAACTGATAGGACTATAAGGAGCAGTAGACAAATTCATAATTATAGTCAGACATTTTAATATCTGTCTCAGTAATTGATATAATAAGGAGACAGATCATCAGTAAGAATATGAATAGTGCAATCAACCAATTTAACCTAACTGACATTTATAGAATATAAATGTCCACTCAATATCATATACACATTTTTTTCAAGTACACAGGTAACATGTAACCAGATAAACCATGCGCTAAGCCATATAACAAGTCTCAAATGTAAAAGAAAATCAACACAATGCAAAATGATATTATGCAAATTACACCTCAATTTTTTAAAATCATACAAGGTATGTTTTCTGAGCACAATAGTATTAAACTAGGAATCAATGACAAATATATGGGAAATACCCCAAATATTTGGAAACTAAATAATAACATACTTCTAAATAACCCATGTTCAACTAAGAACTTAAAAGGAATATTAGAAAGCATTTTAAAGTTAATAAAACTGAACACACCGTATAAGAACCTGTGGGAAACAGCTAACGCAGTGTTTAGAGGGAAATTTAGAGTACTAAAATATCTACTTTGAAAAAGAAAGATCTCAAACTAGTGATCTCCTGTTCTACCTTAAGAGCAAATGAGACCTGTAAGAACAGAATTTTAAAAGAGCAGAAGGCAATGAAATAGATAAATGAAAATCAAAAGAGAAAAATCAATGAAACCAAAAGTGGTTTCTTTGAAAAGATCAATAAAATTGATAAATCTCTAGTCAGACTGAAATAAGGAAATAAGAGCGAAGAATCAAAATACTATTAGCAGGAATGAGAGAGGTGACATCACTAGAAATAATGGGGATGTGAAAAGAAAAAAAGGGACTATTATGAACAATTTATGCCAATAAACTCAACAACTTACATAAAATGGACACATTCCTTGACAGACACAGACTACTAAAGCTTACTCAAGAAGAAACAGATAACTTAAATACCCATATATCTATTAAAGAAATTAAATTTTTAGCTTAAAAGTTTCCCATAAAGAAAATTCAAGATCCATTTGGCTTTACTGGTGAATTCTATGAAACATATTCTACAAACATTTAACGAAGAAATTCTATAAACATTTAACAAACAAAAAAAAAAAAATACCAATCCTATGCCCACTTTTCCAGAAAAGTAAAGAAGAGGAAATATTTCCCAACTATTTCTGTGAGACCAACATTAATCTTATGCCAAAACTAAATAAAGTCCAATTAAGAGAAGAAAAGAAAACTGTAGACCACAATCTTTCATGAACATAAATGCAAAATTCGTAACAAAACTTTAGCAAATTAAATCCAATAATATATAGAAAAAGATAATACAGCGGTACCTGGGTGGCCCAGTTGGTTAAGCATCTAACTCTTTGATTTTTGTTCAGCTCATGATCTCATGATTGTGAGATCAAGCCCCATGTCACAGGCTCCACATGGGGCATGGGGCCTGCTTAATATTCTCTCTCTCCCTCTCCCTCTGCACCCTCCCTCCCCTACTCCAAAAAAATAAACAATTTAAAAAAATACATCATAACAAAGTAGGTTTTTCTCAGGATGTAAGGTTGGTTTGACATTTGAAAATTTACCAATGTAATTTAATTGTGTTCCCCCAAAAGATAAATTGAAATCCTAATCCCCAGTACCTATGAATATGATTTATTTGGAAATAAGGTCTTTTCAGATGTAATCAATTATGGATGAGATCATTACAGTAGGTCCTAATCCAATATGACTGGGGTCGATCCTCATAAGAATAAAATTGTGAAGATAGAGACATACAGAGAAAACACCACATGACAACAGAGACAGAGGTTGGAATGATGCATTGCACGCCGAGGAATTCCAAGAACTGATGGTCACCACCAGAAGCTAGGAAGAAGCAAGGAAGGGTTCTATGCAATTTCAGAGGGAGGATGGCCCTGCTGACATCTGGATTTTGGACCTCTAGCCTCCAGAACTGTGACAAAATAAATTTCTGTTTTTTTAAGCCACACAGTTTGTGGTACTCTGTTAGAGCAGCTCCAGAAAATTAATACACCATATTACAAAAGAAAAAACATATGGTATTCTTAATAGATATAGGAAAAGCATTGAACAAAATACAGTATTCATTTCTGATCAAAGCTCTTAGCAAACTAGGAAAAGAAGGAACTTCCCCAATTTAATAAAGGGTGTCTACCAAAAAAAACCCTATAGCTAGTACTGTACTTGATGATGAAAAATTGTTTTTCCCCTAAGATCAGAACAAAGCGAGGATGTCCACTCCGACTCCTATTCAACATTGTACTGGATATTCTAATGAATACAATAAGGCAAGAAAAGGAAATTAAAGACATCCAAATTAGAGAGTAAAATGTATAACTGTCTTTATTCATAGATAACATAATAACATGATTGTCTATTTAGAAAATTCCATGAAACCTATCAAAATACCTCTAGAAATAATAATGTCTTTAGCAAGACTTTTGGATATAAAACCAATTAAAAAATAAATTCTGGGGTGCCTGGGTGGCTCAGTGGGTTAAAGCCTCTGCCTCAGCTCAGGTCATGATCTCAGGGTCCTGGGATCGAGCCCCGCATCAGGCTCTCTGCTCAGCAGGGAGCCTGCTTCCCCCTCTCTCTCTGCCTGCCTCTCTGCCTACATGTGATCTCTGTCTGTCAGATAAATAAATAAAATCTTTAAAAAAAACAAATTCTATTTCTCTACACTGGCATTGAAAGTTTAGAAATTGAAATTTTAAAATCACTTTACATTAGCTTGGAAAAATACTAAATATGAAGGCTATGTCTGACTGAAGATATGCAAGACCCACACATTATAAACTATAATATACTGCTGAAAGAAATTAAACAAGATTTAAATAAATACTGTCTCATGAGTCTGAAGACTCAAAATGCTTAAGACATCAATTTTTTCCAAATTGATCTGTAGATTCATTGCAGTCCCAAATAAGATCCCTGAAGGGGTTCGTGAGGGTGATTTTTTCAGTTTTGTTTTGTTTTTGGTAGATATTGACAAGCTGATCCAATGCAAAGAAACTAGAAAAGCCAGAACAACAGAGAAGAAAGTTGGAGAACTTACGCTACCCAAATTCTATACTCACTATAAAATTATAGTAACCAAGACAATGTGATTTTGGCATAAAGACAGAAAAATAGATGAATGGAATAGAATGGAGTCCAGAAACAAACCCACACACTTATGTTCAACTGATTTTCAACAATGATCAAAGGGAATTTGGTGTTAGAAGGATAGTCTTTACAGTGGTGTCTGAACAACTGAAACCCTGTATTAGTTTCTGTAACCTTATAACAAATTATCACAAATGCAGTGACTTAAAACAACCCAGATGTAACTACCTTACAATTGTGGAAGTCAGAGGTCTGAAACACATCTCACTGGGCTAAAATCGATGTATTAACAGGGATTTCCATTCTTTCTAGAGGTTCTAGGGGAGAATCTTGCTTCCTTGATTTTCCCATCTTCTAGAAGCCTTCTTTAGCTTGTGTCTCCCTCCTTCTATCTTCAAAACCAGCAATACAGGACAAGTCTGTCCTACACTGCCATCTCTCCGGTTCTCTTTCAGTTCCCCTTCCTACTCTTAAGGATCCCTATGATTACACTGGGCCCACCCAAATAAATCTAGAATAATCTCCCTATTCTAAGGTCATCTGATTAGCAATCTTAATTCCATCTAAAACCTTAATTCCCACTTGCCATGTAACACAACATATCTATAGGTTCTGGGGGCCAGAACATAGACATCTTTGGGGAAGGGTATTATTCTGCCTACATAGTATCTGTATGCAAAAAGAAAATGAACTTAGATCAGTATCTCATACAATATACAAAAAAATTAACTCAAAATGGATCACAGACCTAAATGGAAAACCTAAAACTGTAAAATTTCTGGAAGACATTGAAGAAAATCTTGGTGACCTTAGGGTAGGCAAAGATTTCTTAGATATGACACCTAAGGCATAATCTCTAAAAGAAAAAAATGATAAACTTAACTGCATTAAAATTAAGAAGTTTTGCTCTTTAGAAGATATTAAGATAATGAAAAGACCAGCCACTGAGAGAAAATATTTGAAAATCACCTGTCTAAAAAAAAAAAGAATGAGAAGAAACTCATCTATCTGATGAAGGACTATATCTAGAATAAATAAAGATCTCTTTAACTTCCAAAATAAGAAAACAGATGGCTCAATTTTTAAAAATTGGGCAAAAGATTTGAATAGAAACCCACCTTAGCAGATCTATGGATGGCAAATAAACCCTTGAAAAAATACTCAACATCACTTGTCTTTAGGGAAATGCAAATTAAAACCACAATGAGATGTCACAATCTATTAAAACATCTAAAATCTGGGGCACCTGGGTGGCTCAGTGGGTTAAACCTCTGCCTTCAGCTCAGGTCATGACCTCGGGGTCCTGGGATAGAGCCCCATATCAGGCTCTCTGCTCAGCGGGGACCCTGCTTCCTCCCCACCCACCCCACTGCTCTCTTCCTGCCTCTCTGCCTACTTGTGATCTCTCTCTCTCTGTCAAGTAAATAAATAAAATATTTAAAAAAACAAAACAAGGGGTGGCTGGGTGGCTCAGTGGGTTGGGCCTCTGCCTTCGGCTCAGGTCATGATCCCAGCCAGGGTCCTAGGATCGAGCCCCGCATTGGGCTCTCTCGGGCTCTCTGCTCAGCAGGGAGCCTGCTTCCTCCTCTCTCTCTCTGTCTGCCTCTCCGCCTACTTGTGATCTCTGTCAAATAAATTTTAAAAAAATTTTTAAATAAAAAAATAATAATAAAAAACCAAAACAAAATAAAATGTGTACAATTAAAAAGCCTTAATCATCTCAAATGTTGGTGAAAATGTGAAACAACCAGAACTCTCTTGCACTTCTGGTGGGAATGTAAAATGGTGCAAACAGTTCAGAAAATAGTTTGACAGTTTGACAGAAATAGTTTGACAGAAAATAGTTTGACATGCACCTGCCATATAACTCATTCTTGATATTTACCCAAGAGAAATAAAAGCATATATCTGCAAAGACCAGCACACAAATGTTCATAACAGCTCTATTTACAATAGCCAAAAACTGGAAGCCATCCAAACATCCATCAACAGGTGAGAGAATAAACAAATTACCATATATACACATAATAGACTACTACTGGATAATAAAAAGGAATGAATTATTCCTACACCAACAATACATGGGTGAAACTCAAACTAATTATGCTGAGTGAAAGAAGTCAGACCAAAAATAGTACATACTAAATTTTTCCATTTATATAAAGTTCTGGGAAATGCAGCAAAGTGACCTATGCTTGCAGAATACAGATCACTGGTTGTCTAGAGATGACCAGAGGGGCAGACTGGCAGAGGAGGAGCAGGAGGGTGGGATGACAAAGGGAAACAATGGAACTTTTGGAGGTGACAGGTATGTTGTTCTTCGTTGTGGAGATGATTGCATAGATGTATGGTTATGTCAAAACTGATCAAATTGTGCAGTTTAAATACATCCAGTTTGGGGGCTCCTGCATGGCTCAGTCAGTAAAGCCTCTGCCTTCAGCTCAAGTCATGATCCCAGAACACTGGGATCGGGCTCCCTGCTCAGTGGAGAGACTGCTTCTCCCTCTCCCTCTGTCTGGTGTTCCCCCTGCTTGTGCTATCTCTCTCTCTGTCAAATAAATACATAAAATCTTTAAATTAATAAATAAATGCAATTTATCAAATGTTGAACATTTGGCAATAAAGCTGTTTTTTAAAATATTAATTTTTGTTAAAAAGAATGTAGTAAAACTCTATGTGCTTACAAGGAAATAGCAGTTATCTTGTGGGAATTACATGGGGTTTTCATGGTCTCAAAATATAGACATTATATTTAAACATTTAAAATTTCATAACATGATTTGGGGCGCTTGGGTGGCTCAGTGGGTTAAACCTCTGCCTTCGGCTCAGGTCATGATCTCGGGGTCCTGCGATTGAGTCCCACATCGGGCTCTCTGCTCAGCGTGGAGCCTTCTCCCCTGCCCTGCCGCCTACCTCTCTGCCTATTCTGTGGTCTCTCTCTCTGTGTCTAATAAATAAATAAAATCTTTTAAAAATTTTCATAACATGATTCTTTACAATGAGTAGAAAGAGAGTCATCACCTGGGGAGTCTTTCTTACATGGAGCACGAGAACGTCACAGTAGATGAAGGAGATATATTCATGTACAAGCATTCAAAAAATAAATCTCAACCTTGACAGACACTCCCTTCTCTCCACTCCTCTTTGAAGATTTAAAGAGGAAGGGAACAGAATGCGACAAGGTAGGAGAAATGTTTAGGAAGGGAGAGGTGCCCAAAAGACTGGCCAGAGGAGTCTGGAGTCCATACCAACAGTCTAGGAGCAGGTGGTAAGCATGTCAAGGAGGAGGGAAGCAGGAGAGTGTGGAAGTCAATGAGAAGGACAGAGCAGTAGCATGTATTGAAGGCTTGTATCTGGATTGGAGAAGATGTGGGCAGGAAAGAGGGAGTGGTAGGAAACAGGAGTTCGGGACACATCTGGGCACGAGGCCACTGGAGGAATGCTGGCACAACTAACAGAAGAGAAAGAATCTGGGTGAGAAACCACACTGGGGAAAAAGAGGAAAGCAATTACATAAGATATTACTTAGTCTAAACCCTCGGTTCACTGATGAGAAAACTGCTAACTGGAGAGTAAAGTGACTTGCCCAAAGTCACGTGACAGACCCCAGAACTCATGACTCCTAGGCTGGTTTTCCAGGCTGCTTCCCTGTAATATGTGTCCTCCTACCTGAGGAGTCTGAGGGGTGAGGGGCATCCAGGTTTTCATGTCCTACCAACAACTAGAAGTCAGTGCAGCCCCTGGGATGGCTTGGGAGCTGGAAATATTGATTAAGGAGCCAGGAGTTGGCTGAAGCAGCAACAGCAAATGAGATAAAAGGTTTTCTATCCATTTCCATTAACTTTCCCTCTTTAGCTATATTATCCACTTGTATGTCCTGATTTCTACTCAAATTAAATTTGCCTTGGAAACAGCTCCTCTTCCTGACTTTTCTGACTTCATTATCCCAGTGTCACAGACTCAAACCCTAGGAGATTGCTTGGCCCCTCTGCCTCCTCTACCTCCTGCATCCATGCTGTCAGTAGGCCAAAGTTTCCCTTTGAAATGGCATCCATTGCCCCTTTTCCCTCCAACGCCATCCTAGCCCAGTCCTTGGCTCTGTAATCTTGAATTTCTACAATAGCTTGCCAACTAGCTTCCCCAGGCAAGGTGTGGAAGTAAAGCCAATACCCGAAAGAAACCAAGACAAAGTCACAGGAGCACATTGGCCATGGGGACAGAAGACAAGACTGTGTCAGGAGGCAGATGGGTCCAAAATGTCAGATGCCACAGAGAAGTGAGGGGCAGCAAGGACCGGGACATAGAGACAGGATATGGTGAGTTCAGGCTATTGGCAGCCTGGAGAAAGTGGAGGGCAGAACCTGGCTACAGATGGGGTGGGGGAGGAGGGTGGGCAGTGTGTGGGGAGGGAATTGGAAGCAGCAGACCTAAATCATCCATCTATGAAGTTTAGGCAGTAAAGAAAGACAGACAGACAGTATAGTTCACTAGGATGATCAAGTTTCCAAATGTTCATTTCATTTCAGTTTTCAGAATGAAGCTAGCTATGAAGACTTGAAAGACAGCTGAGAGAAAAAGAGGGATATAGAAAATTCTGAAGCTGGAGAATGATCAGAGTCCCTCCAAAACTGGAAAGGCGGGTGACCTTCCCTGTTGCAGTGATCAGCCAGCATCCTGAGGGTTGGCCTGCATAGAGGAAGCCAGTGGAAGATATTTAGGCCTCAAATCTTGATTCCCAGCCCTCAGCCCATGCGGCACAGGAAATTTCTAACACAAAGCTGCTTCCTTGGTCACACTATTTTCTGTGTGGAGTAAGCATAGGAAGTAATCTGTCCTTTTCTTTTAACAATTCTAAGGGAATGCCAAAACATCCCCTGGTCTTGGCCTTGCTCGATGTACAGTTGTGATAGAACAAAAGTTCTTCCTGACCTCTACTCTTAATCTTTCCTGCTGTAACTGAAGCAAATTCCCTCTCATCCTGTCTTCGAGGGGAAGCCCGTGGTGGCCAAAAAACCTGACTGGATGGGGAAATCTGCAGCAGGTAAAGTAATACGGATTTCTTCCAGGTCCTAAGGAAGTTGTCCTCAAAGATTGCATACCCACATTCCCAGCCAGCGTTGCCTACACTGAAAAGGTGGGGTACTCCAAAAGATTAAGGATTGTGCAAATGCACCTGGATTTCCACTGATATTGTAAGAGAAAGACCTCTTTAGTCATCTCAAAGATTCAGATCTGAGGAAGCCAGAAAGAATTCTGCAGCTAATAAACTGAAGTGTATCTTTAAGCTACCCAAGAAAAGTTACATGCACTTAAGTAGTCACCAGATACATAATCCAGTCAGCCTCAGGAGCCTCTCTGTGTCACTAAGTAGACTCAGTGAAGAGTAAAGTTTCTTCTTTGATGCCATCTGCAGAGGCTAGGAGGATCTGCCAAGCGTACCTTGGGGACACATCTTGTAACAAGTGACAAGAAAGAAATCAAGATGTGGAAAAGAAAGAGAAACAGATGAGGGCGAAAAAGGAATAAAAACAAAAGTGGAAGAGAGATGTGGATAAGAAGAAAACAAAATAGGAGGGTGAGAGCTGTGGAGAGAGATGCAGAGCAAGAGAGAGAATCTCTTCCTGCTGTTCAGTTAGACCAGGATCTCATAAATAAAGTTTTATTCAAACACAGCCACGCCCATTCATTTAATTAGTGTCTATGGCTGCTTTTGTGCTGTAACAGTGAGCTGAGGAGTTGTGACAGAGACCATGTGGCCTGCCAAGTTGGAAACATTTACTATCTGGTTATTTAAGAAAGAAGTCTTGATGATTCCTAACTTAGAGTGATAAATAATGTCATGATTTCCTCTAATACTAGTGAACTCTTCATGGTTCTTCAACTGTTCTTAATGCTAAAAGTTACCTTCAAAAACTATTATTCTGAAAAAAAACGAAGGCTGGAGCCAAGCAATGGGAAAATTATTCAGAGTTGTAGCTTAGAGAGTGACCAAAGCAAATTTCACCAAGATACAAAAGAAATTTCAAAGCTGAAGAACGAATCTGACTCTCAAAAGACTGTTACGGATGGGAAATATGTGTGTGTAAAATACAATCTTAGCATTGCTAAATACTAATCATAAATCTATATACAGAAATACATGTGTGTGTTTCTAAGTATTACATTTCTGATATACATTTTTTCTGACTAGCAGTTAGCAGTACACAATTTCCAACTGTTTTGTGGTGGAAAGTTTGGTTAGTATGGTATCCAAGGGAATTAAAGGGGTTGATCAATAGAATATGTGAATAATAATGATATAAAATTGAAATATGGATAATAGGTGAATTTAAGGAAATGAAATAGTTTAAGAGTTTCCACTACCATGACATGAGTGTACAAGTTTGAAAGTGGTGTTTTTTGTCTCTTTCCAACATGCCTGGTACAGGAGACTGAGGAGGACAAAGGTTGAGAGTAAAGGAAGAATGCCACCTCTCGCAATGGGAAACAGGGTCATCTAGGCTGTTCTGGACCTTCTGCAGAGAAATTAAAGAGGGAGATAAAATCCCTATGTCCCCTGCATTTGGCTTATATTTTTCCAATCTTATCTTCTTCAGATGACTCTTTCCCATACCCTCCAAAGCCATCCCCGTCTATCTTGCCCTGCCTATACACACACTCATGCTTCACTTCATGCACAAGATTCTATGTTTCATTCTCATTTATCCAGCAGTCCCTGCCCTGAACCCATCCCTAACTTTCTGCTCAAAGGCACAGACACTGCTAGTTACCTATCCCAAATCCATACCTCCTAAGAGAACAGCCGTATTATTCAGAAGAACAATGTGCCCAGCTACAATGCTCATGTTTCCCAGCTCCTTTGTAATAGGGGTGGTCATGTAATCCATTCCTTGTCATGACACATGACTCAGGGAGAGTCAGCTTGGGAGTTGGGGAAAGTATTTGCCCTCTTCAGACCCTCCCTTTCTCTTCCACATGCCTTTCTCCTTTTTCTCTTCTCCCTCCCTCCCTTCCTTCTTCCCTTCCTTCTTTCCTTCCTTCCTTCCTCTTCTTTCTCCTGTCTGGTCCACAAACAGGAGGCAGGAGGTAAAGCAGCCATATTAAGTCCAGGAGGCATAAGCCATAATCTAAGGATGGTAGAGCAGAAAGAAAAGGAGCCTGGGGCACTGATGCCACCTTGGAGTTGTTGCATAGTCTTGGACTTCTCGCTCTGTGAGAATAATATGCCTCCATTTAGTTAATGCCCTAGAGTCAGATTTATTGATGAGTAGCATAATGCAACTGTTTGTCATACCCTTACCCTTCCTTCTACCTGGAAAATTGCTTTCTCCTCACCCCATAGGCAGTTTTAGATGTCCTATGCTTTCTCCAAAGCCCACCTTAAATCCCACCTCTTTTTGGAAGGCATTCTATGACATCTCTCTCATAGTCACATAGGGCACAACTGAAGTCATTAAAATAACATGCATGTATCAAGCCTGCTTGATGTCATAAATATTTATGCATGTTTATTCACAAACACCCCTGCTAGGTTGAGATCTGCTAAAGGCAAGGATTCTATTTCACTCATTCTGAATGCCCTGCAGCACCCAGCACATTGCCCAGAGCAGCCACTCAATAAAAGGTTGTTTACTTTGATTGGAGAAATGCTCCCTCCTTCCCAAGTGTATATTATGGGTCAATTTAAAACACCTGGCTTCTATGTACATAGGGTGAGAAAGTTAGCAAATGGGAAAAGACTTTAGAAATCCCCATCATATTTTCACTATGTTTTGACAGTTTTGAAACTGTGCAGTCTATTGCTGATGGAAGGCCCAGATGTATAAACTAAGTTCAAAAGAAGAGATGGAAAGGAGATGTTATTTAGAGCAAGACTGGACCTACATACCATCAAAATAGCATGCTGGTTTCACCAAACTCAACTTCAAATCTGTATCTCCTGAAGGTAGATTCCTATTCACAGAAGTTAATGTATTGCATTATGATTCCAATAGTTTACTTATGTTGTTTGACAAGAAGTTCTTGAGCATCTACTATGTGCCAAGCCTAGAGTGACCAATCATCCCAGTTTGCCTATGACAGAGGGGTTTCCTGAGATGCAGGACTTTTTAATGCTAAGACCAGAGTCCCAGACAAACCAAAATGGTTGGTTTCCAAAAAGCTCTGTGTTTGATGTTGGATACAAAGCAGTAAAAAAAAAGACAGAAATGGTCCCTGCCCATAGGGATCTCTACAGTCTAGTGGGCTTTTCTTCGTGCGTGTGTGTGTGGGGGGGGGTCCCAGCAATTACAAATAGGTTTGCACCCTTTAACTATACTTTCAAGTCATTCATGTTAGATTCTATTACACAGTAATCAAGTCCATCCAACACTTCCAGGTGCTAACGCACAAATCTCTCAGCACAGCTGGCTGTCTGTGCGGAAGGAAGATGAAGGACTTTGGAATAGGAGAGTAAGCAGAAGTTCAGTTCATGAATGTGATCATTGTTCTGCCGGCTGTGAATTCCAACCAACTTTAATCACAGCCTGAGCCAGTTGTCTGTTGTTCTTGGATCAGCAGGCATCCTCTATCTTTGGGTTCTCAATCCTCTTTGTGACACTAATTTTGACCTGTTGGGTGGAACAGTGCCTTCTTTGGAAAGGCTGGGAGATCTGAACCTTTCTGGGGGAATGTGGAAGTAATCTGACTGTGGCGTCTACTGATATGGCTATCCCAGCTAGCTGGGACTGACTTTTTTTCCATCATTGTTCCATTGGCAATCCTCCTACAACTGTATGCTGGGTTAAAGAGAAAAACTCTTCCACTCTTGCATCAAAGGCCTATGGATGACTTAGTTTACCTCGTAGAATGTCAACCCTTCCTCCAGATTGGGAATATGAATTTAACAATCCGATGGTCCTATTCCCCATAGTCACCATCCACTCAACAAGGCTGAGGGTCCTGGTTCCTCCATTCCAAGAACCAGTGGAATACTTCTGACTCTATGGGGGCTTTTCCCCTTCAATCCACAGACTTCCATTCTGCTAGGCCGTAACAACAACTACCAGTTGGTTTTCTACAATTGGCTAGACACCGTGCTAGTCATTTTTATATCCATTATCCTATTTAAACTGCACAACAATTCAAATTGTTATTTGAATTGTTATTTCCACTTCCAGATCAGGCCCAGAAAGGTTAGGCTACTTTCCCTGGCTCACATATTATACATGGACAGAGTAGAATTTGAATCCTACTCTGTCAGGCTCTTTTGAGTTGGTTTGGTGATCAGAAAAGGAAGAGATCTTGTATGCTTGAAGGTAAGTGTGAGAACGTCTGCAGGGAGAAAAGCAATTTAGTGTCTGTTGCTATCTAAATCTTGCCTGGAGAGGGGGCGGATAGAATGCTGCAAATCAGAAGGAAGGCTGGACAAAAGCCCTGGTCTACTGCTCTGCATTAGATCAGATGCAAACCTAGTTTATAACTATATGAGTTTGTGCTTTGAAGCAATAAGAAATAATTTTAAAACTGCCTAAGAAGGTTTTTTTAAGGGCAATTTTTTTTTCAACAAACAAAACTAAAATGCTTAATTTCATTACCATGGAACTTTTTATGGCAAAGATGCTCTAAGTAGCCTAGAATTACCCTCTGGAAAGATACAGATCAGAGAAGAGAGGGCGTCCTCCTGGTCAGCTTTGTCATTGAAGCGCAACCTTGAAGGGCTAAGAGCCTGACTACATCACTACCCATATGATCCATCAATGCAGTGGTGGGATGGTGCAGGGATCCCAGAATGAGTGTTTACAAATGAGTAAAGTGATGCCTAGAGTCACGCGTCCCTAGTTTCCAGCAAACCACCTGATTTATAGCAGGTGCTCTATAATTTTATTGAATAAATGAACAAATAAATAAGCTAAGTAGTTTTTCAGAAGGTCAAGCAGCAGGGACAAAACTCCAATGTCCTAAATCTTAACTCCATCTTTGATCTATTTACATCATCCTCTAGGTGAGCTTGGCCAACTTTAAAGTGGATTATTTGGATGTCAAAATGAATAGGGCACTGTGCCTACCTTAAGCAATATCAAAAATTTAATTAGAGATGTGGAAAAGATGGAATTGGTGAAGCTCTCCTGCTACTCAGATGCCAGGACCATTCAGTGTGGTTGGTTTGATTTCTAATGAGCATCTGCTCCCCCTCACCAGTCCCTTCCCTCTTTCATACAATGCACAGTTCACATTACAAAGTCAACAGTTCGTTATCATGTGTGGTCATTCACTCTGTTGTTGTCTCTCCCTGGTGATTGTTTAATCTGGCTTCCCCACCACATTTCTTGGCTGCCTGCTCACTCCTGCCCCGTCAGTCAGGTTGTACTCAGGGAATACAAAGGCATAGAAAGCATTTCAAAGTCAATTATAATTGACTGGGTGTTTATCTACTGGTCTGGATTATCTCCATGCCCTATATAGATACACAGCACAGGCTGTTTGAACAACCATCCACACATTGGGGGACCTTCTAAGATTGGTACTCAGCTCTCCATTGTCCGTGATAATAGAGGGGTGAAGAGTGTGGATGCACAGAAGATACATTTTTAAAAATCAAGGTATAGGGGCCCCTGGGTGGCTCAGTGGGTTAAAGTCTCTGCCTTCGGCTCAGGTCATGATCCCAGGGTCCTGGGATCAAGTCCCACATCGGGCTCTCTGCTCGGCAGGGAGCCTGCTTCCCTTCCTCTCTCTCTGCCTGCCTCTCTGCCTACTTGTGATCTCTCTCTCTGTCGAATAAATAAATAAAAATCTTTAAAAATCAAGGTATAATTTATACCTGTTCTAACTGTACATTTTAATGAGTTTTAAGGTATTGTATACCTGTGCAACCATCACCGTAATTGAGAGAAAGCACATTTCCAGCATCCCAAAACATTCTCTTGTGCCCCATCTCAGTTAATCTTGCCCTCTCTTGCCTCCTTAATCGTGCCTCCTCTCTTGGCCCCAGCCAACCAACAATCTACTTTTTGTCACTATAGATTAGATTTGTCTTTTGTAGGGCTTTCATATGAACGGCATCATATAGAATGCACCCACCAAAGTTATTTTTACTTGACTTTGGAATAGCTTCTCCGATTTCCTTCCCAGTGATGTCTGGTTCAAGCTGATATTAAAATGAGTTCATGTTCCCTACACCCACAGTGATTTGACAAGGTGGGCAGAGCTAGGACTTGGAAGAAATCTGAGAGGTAAGAAGTGGAGGCCAGTGAGAATATAACTGGCAATGAGAAGAATGTTGGCTCTTAACAGCATTAGTAGAATATGACAAAGAGTGTGTGCCCACTTTGTGCCCTGAACCTATTTTCAATGTCACTCAATACAGCTTTTCCTACACCTAACTGCCTAGGAATTTTGTGCTCTTTGCCTTGAATGAGCACTTTATTTGGAAACTCCAGACTCCA
This sequence comes from Taxidea taxus jeffersonii, assembly GCA_003697995.1. Lineage (NCBI taxonomy): Eukaryota > Metazoa > Chordata > Mammalia > Carnivora > Mustelidae > Taxidea > Taxidea taxus. The sequence continues at coordinate 39,877 of ML110311.1, read as the reverse complement.
GCCAGACCCTCTCAGCCACGGAGTCATTGCACCCTCTGGTGTAAACCTGGGGATCTGTCACCCCTGTGGCCTGAGGCATTCCCACCTCCAAGGCCATCTATTGCCCACCACAGGGCACCACCCCCACCCCCACCCCCCCAACCCCCCACCAGGCTTTAGATTCCCCTGGCCCCCTCAAGCAAGAATCCAAGAGTAGGGAAGTGTCAGACTCCTTCCAGCTGCTGTTAGGTTCCTGGGTCAGAGGCTGAACTTGTTAATACATGAACATAGAGGAATACCAAGAGATTAACAGCCTGAAAGAAGACAGGAACAGAAAAAAGGAAACCCCAGAGAAGACAGAGCAAGCTAGACATGAAAGATGAAGAGGTGAAGGACCCCAAAAACAAAGCAGGAAGCAATAGAGGGATGGATTTTTTTTTTTTTTCCTGTCTAAGAGAAATCCTCAAAATTCACTCCTCTGGGTGGGGGTGGGGGGGAATTCACTCCTCTGCCCAAAATAAATAGATTCAGACCCAAGCTATGTGAATCCTTGAAAAGTAGATTTTAACATGGAAATCCTGATGAATCTTTTAAACAACTAGTACCATCCCCCCCCCCCCGCCCCCCAGGTATTGCTGGACAAGCTTAATCTCTTTAAATCTCCAGTAACTTCAACTACGGTGTTTAAAGTCTCATAAATCTGCACTAGCTTAAAATAGGAAAATATAAATCATGTTCAGGAGCTTAGGGGTAGGGACAGAAGATGGGCACCCTAATGCCATTTAAAACCACAGCACAGGCTTTTCATCAAATTATTCCAAGAGAAGCTGAAATGGAAAATGCTCAGGTTTCTGAGTTGTGGTTCCATACGTTCTCAATTTGTTCTTTTTCCTTCTTTTTCAGGGGGTGGGGTGGAGTGCGAGGGAGTGTTGATGAGCTGTGTAGCTGAAGAAAAAAAAAGTTGTAAAGACCTATTTTGCTTAGTCCTATTTTTACACAAAATAAAACCCAAAACAAACAACAATAATTTTTTAAAACTACTGCCAGAAGTCATTAGCAAACAGCACTATTTCTAGTAAGGCACCAACAAAAAATGATGTCTGGTTTTTGTTAAATGATTAATTCATGCCAGAAAGTAAAAATTGTGGGTACGCTTCTACTAGTAATGGCTACTTTTTCTTTTTCATTCCTACTATATGCCAGGCACCCCCGTGTGTGAAGAGGGATAGATATCCTCTCTAAATTAATCCTCACAGCAGCCCCATGAGAAATATTATTCTCTCGGTTGTATAGATAAGAAAACTGAGGTTCAGATTGTTTAAGTATCTCGTCCAAAGCCACACCACTGGTAAATGATGGAGCAAAAATTCAAACCCAGGGTTTGCTTTGGAAGCCCTGATCTTATCTACAGGACCACCTCTCTTCTGTGGTGTAATGGAGGCAGCCCACAGACCACCTGGATGAATTCCAAATAACATACTCTGAGATCGTATGTGCTTTCAGCTCTTTCTGGACCTGGCC
>ML110311.1:0-37977 GCA_003697995.1 Taxidea taxus jeffersonii | reverse complement strand
AATGACCTTTTCAAACCCCAAAGCCTTAGAAAAGTCTGCTCTGTTAACTGAATCTTTATTCAAAGTTCAGACCCTGTAGAGAAAATCAGAGTTCCCCAGCTTGGCATTGCTTCCTTCAAATCCCAATTTTCCTGCACTGATGTACTACCAAGGGATCCTGGGGAAAGCTCTGAACTCTAGTTCAGAGTTCCTCACCTATTAAATAAGGATCTAGAAGACCAATGTTCTGGGTTGTTGAGAGGATTAATGTATAGGAACACGGTCTGGAGATGACAAAGGCCAGGCAATTGCTGGGTCTTATGATGATCATGGTACTTTAAATATAAGAAGGAGTAACAGCCCTACTAAAGTCTAGCTTCACAGGGAAGAGAGAAGAGAGAAGACATTTGAACCACTGGAATGAAAGTCTGAATGAACTCTTCAAAACACTCATGAGTGAAAGACATGCATTTGGAAGAGGGAAAATACACGTCTTTCTACCGTCACTTCCCAAACTGTTTTCAGTGGGGTATTAACAGATGTTTTCTCAGAAGGTCTATGGTCAAAGAGATTTGGAAAACACCATTTCTCAGAGATCACAATGCACCTTGTTGTATTAAAGGTCCTGAGAAGCCCTACCATAAAATAGGCTCTGATTCACCCAGCAATTCCTAAATGCATGACCATAGGAACTTGAATTTTGGGTTTCCATCTCTCAAACATCTCCCAGAACACCATGGAACACAGTTTAGGAGATGCTACTCTCCATAAAGATGGCTCCCCTAGCCCCCACGAGTACAGCATCTCAGTCAACTCTTTCCTTCTTTTATTTAAATTTCACATCACATCACAATGAAGAGATTCCCCAATACCTGTGAACATGTTTGCACAATACCAGGCTTGCCCAGAGGACAATACGCACAGCACACCCCCAGATCTCTGGGTGCAGGACCCACTGCCTTAGACAAGAAGACAGGAATCAAAGGAAGTATGGCTCTCTTCAGCAGCTCTCTGGCAATGTGTGCGTAGTGATGCTAACTTATCCTGGAGAATTGTCTTAGTTTGGGGTCCTCTAGACGCCGACCTTGGAACAAGGATTTGAGAGCAAGTAGTTTATTTGGGATTTAATCCAAGGAAATACCAGCAAGAGAGTGAGGAAATGAGTCAGGGAGGGGAAGACAGCCAATAAAAAGTGAATTATGAAGCCAACCACACAGTGGACAATTATTGCTTAATCTTGCTGGGGCACAGTATAAAATGTACACCTCAGAATTACCCCGCTCAAAGGATGAGGTTGCCGGGATATTTATGCATCAGCTCCCATCACTTATTGATTGAAAGATGCTCTAGGGGATTGGGGACAGTTAATCTTCCAGAATATCTGAACTGCCATGGATCTCAGGCCTAGTGACCTTCCAGGTTTCCAGATGCTTAGTCCTCGAGCACCAAGATGCAAATACTGGCAGGAGGAGGAGGTGTGGAGCACACTGAAATGGTAAGGCCTGAGTGACAGGGATCTGCTTCTGTGTCTCTTACACTTGCTCCATATTTCCAGACAGAAACCAAATTGGGAAGAAGTTAAGTGTACCTTTACCCCCGTTCCAAATAACTGTTCAGGTATTTTTGGGTACAATGCAATGCTAAATGTGAACTTGAGTCTATAGTCCCAGGCCAAGAAGATGACTGAGCCAAGGACACAGGTGGCCACTGCTTCCTCTTTCCCCTGATACAGTGTCTCTCAGACTTTCTTCTGGCTCCACATGATGACTATTTCTCATTATAAGCAGTGATTCTCAAAAGCCAAAGGTAGGAGGAAGCCACATTCCCCCAGAGGTGGTACATGGGAATCTGTCTTGTTACTGGCAATAACCCTCTACTCCTACAGTTTTTCAAGTCCAAGGGAAGTCTCTTATGCACTGAAGAGCTTGTCTCTTGTTTTTCATCTCTGTTCCCACTTATTTTTTTCTGGGAACACACTGATGTCTGTACCAAGGCTGGTGGCTGTAGGAGCTCCTAGAGCTACAAACCTCAAGGAATCCATGGTTTTATACTCCCCAGAGTCCTCCCTGGTTAAAGTCTTACTGAGTCTACATGCAGTGGGGACACTTCACCTGTGTAGAACACTTACCCCAGGGTTACCAAGGTAGCACCTCTGTTTATGTTCCTCTGCTCACAACAGCAGTCATGAGATCCTATTCTTCAGATCCTGCTTGAGTTGTTAGAACTTGGCTCATCATAAATACCAGGAGAGACACCATGCCCCCTCCTGATTCCCCCTTTTTTCCCCCAGAAACTTAAACAAAACACCTTCCCTCTTCCTTTAGGCAAATCAGCCCCTGGCACACCTGCCAACTTTTCTTCGATGAGATAGGAATCTCCTTGAGGTTCCAGATCAGACAGCTATAAATCGTCTACATTGTAGTAGCTACATAGGGGAAAAACACTCAGTGGGATTTAAAAAAAAAATTTTTTTATATGTTGGTGCACCTCTGAGCCCAAATGGCTGATGATGTCTTCATGGGACTCCAGCTAAAGTTTGTTCCCATTATAAATAATGAAAAACCCATGGATCCAAGAATCTCAGGGGTCAAGGAGGAAGTTAAAATTACGCATAAGTAATATAAAATCTAGGGACGCCTGGGTGGCTCAGTTGGTTGAGCAGCTGCCTTCGGCTCAGGTCATGGTCCTAGCATCCTGGGATCGAGTCCCACATTGGGCTTCTTGCTCAGCAGGGAGCCTGCTTCTCCCTCTGCCTCTGCCTACCACTCTGTCTGCCTGTGCTCGCTCTCTCTCTCTCTCTAACAAATAAATAAATAAAATCTTTTAAAAAAAGTAATATAAAATCTAGAACTATATAATTTCTAGAACAAAACAGGAAAAAAATCTTTGCAACTTTGGGGTAGACAAAGATTTCTTAGTATACAGAAAACAGGAACAATTTTTTTAAAAAAAGAGTTGATAAATTGGACCTAAACCAAAATTTTTAAATGTTAGTCTTTGAAAGAAGGTTTAAAAAATGAAAAGTTATCGGGACGCCTGGGTGACTCAGTTGGTTAAGCAGCTGCCTTCGGCTCGGGTCGTGGTCCCAGCGTCCTGGGATCGAGTCCCACATCAGGCTCCTTGCTTGGCGGGGAGCCTGCTTCTCCCTCTGCCTCTGCCTGCCACTCTGTCTGCCTGTGCTCGCTCCTGCGCTCTCTCTGTATCTGACAAATAAATAAATAAGATCTTTAAAAAAAAAAATGAAAAGTTATGCCATAGAATAGGAGAAATTATTTGCAATACACAAACCTGGAAAAGAACTTTTTTCCAGAATTAATAAAGAATGCTTACAACTCAATGATTAAAAATACAAACAAAACAATTTTACTGTGGGCGAAAAATTTGAAGCAACAGTTCACCAAGGAACATATATGAATGGCTAATAAGCACATAAGAAAAGTTCAAAATCATTAGTTGGTATTGTGTATTAGTCATTATACCAATTAAAACCACAATGAAATACCATTACACACCCATTCACATGGTAAAATATTTTAAAAAGCTGACCATACCAACTGTTCCCAAGAATGTAGGTCAACTGGAACTCTTTTAACAATGCTGTTAAGAATGTAAAATTGTGGGTGCCTGGGTGGCTCAGTGGGTTAAGCCTCTGCCTTCAGCTCAGGTCATGATCTCAGGGTCCTGAGATTGAGTCCTGCATCAGGCTCTCTCTGCTCAGTGGGGAGCCTGCTTCTCTCTCTCTCTCTCTGCCTGCCTCTCTGCCTACTTGTGGTCTCTCTCTCTGTCAAATAAATAAATAAAATCTTTAAAAAAAAAAAAGAATGTAAAATTGTACAACCACTTTGAAAAAGCGTGTATCAGGTGTTTTTTTTTTAAAGATTTTATTTATTTATTTGACAGAGAGAGAGAGAGAATGAGAGAGAGAGAGAGAGAGAGAGAGAGGGGAGAGAGGTCAGCAGGAGAAGAAGACTCCCTGCCAAGCAGGGAGCCTAATGTGGGACTTGATCCCTGGACTCCAGAATCATGACCTGAGCCGAAGGCAGCTGCTTAACCAACTGAGCCACCCAGGTGCCCCTGTATCAGTTTTTTTAAATGTTAAGCATCTACCTGTCATTTGATCCAGTCATTGAACTCCTATATATCCAAGAGAACTAAAGCAAACATTAATGTTTTTACATGAATATTTATAGCAGCTTCAATCATAATAGCTCCAAATGGAAAATAAGTTAAATGTTTTTCAACAATTGAATAAAGAAAGTCATATATTCATACAGTGAAATACTATTCAGCAGTATAAAGGAAAAAATTATTGATATGTCAATAAGATGAATGAATATCAAAATAATTATATTGAGTGAAAAAAAATCCAGACACAGAAAAGTACCTACTGTAAAATCCTGTTTATAAACAGAACATCTAGGTGGCCCAGTTGGATAAGTGTCAGACTCTTATTAAGGCTCAGGTCATGATCTCAAGGTCATGATCTCAGGTCATGATCAAGCCCTGCAGCAGATTCCCTTTCTCCTTCTCCCTCTGCCCCTCACCCCACTTGTGTGCTCTCTCTCTCAAATAAATAAAATCTTTTTTAAAATCCTATTTATACAGAATTCTGGAAAATGCCAACTTCCCTATAGTAACGAAAAGCAGATCCGTGGATCTGTGGGGCAAGGGAAAGAGAGAAAGGTGGACTGCCAACGTGGACATGGAATGTTTGGGGCAAGATGGAAATGTTCTATGTGTTGACTGTGCTGGTGATTTCCCAGGGGTATGCATCTGTCAAAACTCATCAATTGTATACACTTTGTCAAACTGTATACATTTACAATATGGCAAAGAGAGTTAAAGAAGGGAGGGAGTTGGAAGCTGAGAGCCCTCATGTCCTCAGTGAAGTTCAGAGAAGACCTCTTTATTGGGTGGGAGGGTGGGTAGGAGGCTGCAGAGTAGACTGAGAGCCAGCCAGCTGCACTCAGAAGAAGGGAGATCTCTTCTGCCCTTGAGGACCACTTATTGGTGATCAGTCACAGCACTTGTGAGCCCTGCACACATCCTCCCTGCCTGAAAGGCTTTCCCCTCCTGGGGAAACAAGCCCCTCATTCACTCTGGTATAGCCATTCTGAAGGGCAATCGAAGACCTTAAAATCCAGCAAGCTGATCCTTGGGTATACACCTGGGGAAGTTCTCCTAGGAACACAAAGAGATGTACTGAAGGAAGTTCATTGCCAAACTGTCGGGGGTAACCTAGGTGTCCATCTCTAAGGAATTGTACAAGTAAAATGTACTATCTGAAATACACCAGGATAATGAACTAGATTTCCACAGAGCAATCTGGATTGATCTCAAGAACAGAGTTGAGAGGAAAAAGTAAAACAGAATGAAATTCATAGCATGATTCCATTTATATATTACACACCCACATAAAACAGTCTTGTGTATTTTTGTAAGGGTGCTCATGTAGCTAAATAAACATCGGTCAGATGGATTGGAAAGTCTTTATTAAATAAATTTGAATGGATGCCTATGGGAGGAGGGCAATGAGATTGGGAATGGTGGATGAAGGGAAAAAATAAGAAAATAAACATATTTTTCTTATAAAAAGAGAGTCCTTCCATGGATACATGGACAGATGAAGATATTCTGTGAACTGAGAATGGGATTAATACAAGCATATGCACCTGAATTCCAAAGGATATAAGAAGACAATTAGATATAGACAGATGATCAGTACACACGTACACATGTATACACACACACACACATGCTGTTTCTGTGTTTGTTTCCATATTCAAAATAAACTATACTACTTGTATAGTATATTAGTTTCCTATTGATGTTGCAACAAAGTACCACAAATTTAGTGGCTTAAAACAGGATAACTTCAGTGTCAGTTCAGTATTGGTAGGAAGCCTAACACAGGTGTCACTGGGCAAAAAGCTAAGTGTGGGCAGGGCTTTCTGGAGGCTCCAGGGGAGAATCTGCTTCCTTGCCTTCTGCTTTTGCAGATGCCCCGTATTCCTCGATTCAGGGCTCCCTTCCTCTGGCTTCAAAGCCAGCAAAGGCAAGTCTAGTTCTTCTTACTTCTTCTGCCTCCCTCTTCCACTTTTCAGAACCACTGTAATTACATCGGGTTTACGTGGGTAATCCAAGATAATCTTCCTGACAATCAGCTGATTAATTCCCCTTTGCCACATAAGGTAGATTCATAGATTCATAGGTTCCAGGGATTAGGACATGGACATTTTGAGATCCATTATTCTGCCTACCACATCTTTTACCTATGGCAAAGAGCGAAACCACAAAACCACAAACTCTTTCTTATTGTGAATCGGTTATTTAGCCAAATAATAAACAAATCTCTTGAGTCCTACTATGTGCCAGATCTCTGTGGTGAGAGCTGAGGTTCCAGTTTGGGTCAGAGATTGGGAGTTTTGTCATTTTTCCTTCTCTTCCCAACAAAATTCCCATCCTGGCTTATTTTAGTTAAGGAATAAATGAGAAGTAATGTGATTAAGCTGTCCTCATTACATTAAATGACTGGCCTATAGAAACCCTCTAGAAGAGACATTTACATTCTTTGTAAAGGAGCACCCTAACCCAGGGCTTCTTAAACTTTCATGGGCATACAAGTCACGTGGGAATCTCATCACATGCAGTTTTGATCCAGGAGGCCTGGCATGGGGTCTGAGCCTCTGCTTTTCAGGCAAGCTCCCAGGCACTACTGCCACTGCCTATCCAGGAAAGCAGGTGGAGGAACAAGCCCTTAACTCAAGTATAGCTCTAATCCTAAGCAATCTTCAGTCTGATCCTGCCACCAATTCATCCTGATGAAGGCTTACCTCCAAAGAGGTATTGTTAGTCAGTAATTCAACCACAGCACCACACTTTGTCACTATGCCCAAACACCCATAGCAGAGGAGACACTCTGCCTTCTGGTAATAGTTTCCCACAAGGATGGTTTCTGACCAAGACTCACATTCATCCCAATATGGGGAGGCAGGGAAGGGGGTTATATTTTACAATCCTTAATATAATAATGAATCTCCGGGACTCCTAGGACAACATCCAAGGCTTATACTCCCCACCCCAGGCAGTGACTAAGTGACCCAGGATACAAATTCATACCTATTCTTGAAAATTTGTAAGGTTTGAATTCTTTGTGGACTCCCCTACCAGACAAGATAAAAAAGGCTGGTAAGATTCAGCTTGATCTCTCTAATAGGGATTCAGTTTTATAGACTTGTTCCTTTGGGGAGTAAGGGCGTGACATGGGCAGGAGGGCAGAGAAACAGAATCTCTGTAGGTAACTTAACGAATCTCTGTAGGTAACTTGAAGAATCTTTACAGGGCTGATGAAACTTTAGTTAAGTGCATGGACCAATGGGAGGACACATCACAGCCTGAAGTCAATTGATAATGTAATTTGTAAGGTAAAAGGAGGCAAGTTCCCATGTATACTACATGGCTCTTCTTGATTAATGAGTTTGGGCAAAACTCCCTGATAGTACACTTCTGAATATGAATGTACTTGGGTATACTCTGACCTATAACTTCCCTACACCCTTGTTTCAGTCTCAGAAAGAGATCACTTGGGAAAATGAAGCAGAACCAGACCTACAGTTCCCTACCTTCTATTTGCAAGATAACTAGGTATATCTCATGTTCTTGGCAAAGTGCTTTTGTAGTGTTTCCCTCAATGCCTCTTTGAGGACCCTCCATTTCATGTTACCTATGGGCCTCCTTCCTACCTTAACTTGGGTGGGTAGTTGCTAAAAACTCTCCTGTATGGCCTAACACAGCTGGACCTCCCTGATGCAAAAAGCATAGATCCAAACTTGGCAGTTGTGCAACAGAGAGCTGGTAAAAGGCATGACTCTGCAATACTGAAAGGGAGCATACTCCGGCTAGAACAGAACTTAAGGCAATCCATTCAACTAGCATCTAAGCCGGATTAAGCTCTAGCAGAGCTGTTCCCCATTGTAGAACAGATTGAATTAGGCATAACTCTTCTCTACCAGCCCAAGAATTCATCCAAGGGTTAAGGTGTCGAATCTTATACCTGGCAGCAGCTTTTAAGACCTAGTCTACATATATCGCTGTAAGGAAAAAGACAAAGAAGTCTAGATAAGGGAAGAAAATCATTCAAGTTCAAACGGTCAGTTCATAGCAGAGTCTATATTCAAACCCAGCTCACAGAGGTCAGGTAAGTTTGAGGTCATATGCCTAGTTGATGGCAATGCTGGGACTAGAATTGCCTCCAATTTCAAGACTTTTTTCCATGACAGCCTCCTTCAACCACAGCCAGAACACCCTTTCCCAACCCCGATTATGGATTCACTAATGCCTCTGAAGATACCCAGCTTGGGTGTTGGGGAAGAGGGTCAATGGAGCTACCTGGGAATGCTACTGATCACGCCTGGTCTTCTTGACCACAGTCCTATTTGCCTTGCCACCTAATTCCATTTTTTTATGGCTTAAGCTTTTTAGTTCTTCCCCTACCTAATCTCTCTCCCATGCACGATTACTATCTTGCTATTTCAGGTTTCTGTCTGGCTGGGTAAAATCTTCAGTCTTTGTCCTGGCACTAGGTTTTTCTCTTTGGATGTCATGTCATCTGCCTGGGGGACTGGCTTACCTTCCTACCCCTCCATCGGCAGCTCACTCAGTTCTTCCCACAGCTCCACTTTCCACCACCGTCATACTTCCCACTTCCTCTCTTCCTTCCACTTCTCTTGGAATGACGGCTCCTGACTTTCTGGTCCCCACCCAAACTGGATGTCTTTTCTCCCTCTGCTTAAGGTGGGGGGATGAGCCGTGAAAGCCCCAAATGCCATCTTTCATCTTATTTCCTATTTCCAGCACATATCCTATTTATAACTCTGCCTCCTTCTTAGCGGATTGACACAGCATTCTGCTGGATTCCCAGAATAAATGCAATTCAAGAATAAGAGACAAGTCCAGGCTCCCAGGATTCTTCTGCAGTCAGGCATTGGTTAGGAGTTTTTCTGCCAGCATTTGAGAAATGTCTCTGATGGCAGCTGTGCTTCTCTGAGCCCATCTTCCGCTGTCCTGGAAATTACTTCCATACAGGATTTTCTTCCTGGCAGATTTCCCTTCCTGATTATGTCTAGACCAAGCTTATATTAAAGGTGGGTGTTATTCCCCTAACATACATTGACTATACCATCAAAGATACTTAAGAAATATTCACCGGGTGAATGAATGTTGGCATATTAAGAACAGGTCATAATTGAGTTTGTGGGATGCCAATAAAGAATTATAGCTGATCCAGAAAGCCAGCAATACATATAAAAATTCACATTTATAAAACAAAAACCAATTTCTTATTCCACCCAATGTCTCTGGTGTCCCCACCACCAAATCATAAAACCTGAAGGAAGGAGCAACATTGATAGGATGTCTTCCACTATTAGGAACTGTGCTTTGTTTAAATTATTTCACTTATTGCACAACCTCTGAAACAGGATTTTCATCCCCATGTGTAGGTAACAAAACTGAGACTCAGGTAGGGGAGCACTCTTGCCCTAAAAAAGTAAGTGGATTCAATCCAAGTCTATCTGCCTTCAAAGTTCACTTTAAAAACCTAAAGAGAATGTTGAGAGCATTCTCTCAACATGGCATCTCAGGTTCAGCCTGTGTCTCCCTGCCTAGTTCTTCCTGGCTTGACACATAGTAGGTGCTCAAGCAAAAAAAAAATTTTTTTAAGATTTTTATTTATCTATTTGACAGACAGAGATCACAAGTAGGCAAAGAGGCAGGCAGAGAGAGAGAGGAAGGGAAACAGGCTCCCCGCTGAGCAGAGAGCCCGATGCAGGGCTCAATCCCAGGACCCTAGGAGCATGACCTGAGCCAAAGGCAGAGGCCCCAACCCACTGAGCCACCCAGGCACCCCCAAGCAAAAAATTTTAATGAAATGATCAGATATGGCATTTCAACTTAATTTCTTAACATGGTATTCTAATATTCTGAGACACTTCACAGGAAATCCACCCTCCAGCTTTAGAAGGTTATCAGATGAGGACACATGGGCCAACATTCCCTGTCTTCACAAGGCAAACAGATCTGGAATGAGAGCTGAACAGGCAGGGTTTAGGTGAGAACTAAAGGAAATCTTATAAGACATCAGACCATGCCACCGCAAAAGACAAAATATTTTGTCTGCTGATCCCCATCTTTCTGGGAGGAGCTGGATTCCTGCCTGCTGGGAAGGCTTTGCCTCTGAGGGTCAACAGAGGCACCAGGAGCTTCTCTCCTGCATTTGCTGCTGCAGAAACTGTCCTCGTTCAGTGGCATTCTCTTCATAGTAACATAGAGTTGTTAGTTCCCTTGATTGCTCTCAGATGCATAGCTTTAATTGTATCCTTGCGTTTATGTAGAGAGTAGAATCATTTTCCCAAGAGGATAGCTAGGAAAACCCATTGCCAGCTGTGGAATACAAATAGGAGCCTGCTGAAAATGCTGCTTCATGAGTGGGCACAGGGAAAAGGAGATGAGGGAGGACAGCTATCTCCAAAGGTCTGGGATTGATGTATGGAGGCGTCGCCACCCCAATGAACTCTCCTAGGGCTAGAAATAGCAGCCGTGTTATTCATAGGAAGCTGCCTGGAAATTGCATAGGAAATTTCCCATGCATGGGAAATTGCCTGTGAGGGAGGGTTTGTGTGGTGCTGAAAAGCCACCATCCCCTCCAGAAAGCTGTCCCTCATGGATAAAAGAGCTTCTGTGGGCTAGCACCACTGCTGACATAATGATCTATTGATTTCCTCAAATTTTTTTTTAATTTTTTTTTAAGATTTTATTTATCTGACACAGGCAGAGACAGAGAGTCAGGCAGAGAGAGGGGGTAGGGAAGCAGGCTCCCTGCTGAGCAGAGAACCTGATGCGGGACTCGATCCCAGGACCCTGAGATCATGACCTGAGCCGAAGGCAGAGGCTTAACCCTCTGAGCCACCCAGGCTTCCCGATTTCCTCAAATTTTTATGCATGGTTCTCTATCACTAAGGTCATATTGTATGTAAATTTTGTAATCTACCTCTTTAAGTTAACATTGTAACTTGTAAGCCTTGGGGGGTGAGGGGGTGCAGTGAAATCTTGTCATTTTACAGTGGAGGGTGACATCAGGCAGAACTGGCAGCAATGACCAGCACTGCTGGGTTGGCTCCTGGGAACTTGAGTGGTTCTGTCCCACTAGGGGTTGGTTCACCCATTTGCACAACTTCAGGGAGTAGTGGGCAATGGTTGGTTCTAGGAGGTAGGATTAAAAGAGTTTGGCTTTTTTTTTTAATCTTCTCCCAATTTCTTTTATTTTCCAAATTTCATAAAAAACTAGTATGACTTTTATAGTCAGAAAAAATTATTTTAAGTGTTTCCTCTTTCTGCTGCCAAGAAAGCAGCAAGGCATCAGAATCTGAATCAGCTTAGTGAAGAAGCCACACAGGCTCATCGTATCATGCCTTAGGCTCCCCATCTGTGAAATGGAATAGTCACCCTGGGCCCTCCCATAGCAGAGACTATAACACCATCTGTAACCTATACAGAAGGTGACATCACCCTTGGATAAGTTGGAGAGAAAAGCAGCCCATTTCTGAGAAGTGGCTGAACTTCATGATCTACTGCTTCCCATCCCTACAAAGACCTCAGGTCTGTCAAAAGAAGATCATTCATTCACCTTATTTGTGGTCAAAATCTCCCAATTTAGGCACTGTTGAGAACAGACTGGAATCCAGGTATCTTTAGATCTTGAAAAAAGGGAGTCAAGCTACCTTCTTTTCCCATTGTCTATTTACAGGGCTAACATTCATTAGGCATAAGAGACATGGTGCCTAGGGACCACAATACTTTTAGAGGTCCACAAAAATGTTCTGACAGGGGGTGCCTGGGTGGCTCAGTGTTTGGTTAAAGCCTCTGCCTTCAGCTCAGGTCCTGATCCCAGGGTCCTAGGATCAAGCCCCGCATCGAGTTCTCTGCTCTGCAGGGAGCCTGCTTCCCTTCCTCTCTCTCTGCCTGCCCCTCTGCCCACTTGTGATCTCTGTCTGTCAAATAAATAAATAAAATTAAAAAGAATGTTATGTTCTGACAGATAATATAGTTGTCATTCTGTCAACACAGTCATAAAATATAAGCTTTCATATTTTTTGCCATGAAGGCAAAAGTGCTTAAGGCCCATGAAAACCATAACACGGCCCTGATCAGTGCATATCAGCCTCATATTTTCCAAGCCCTTCCATGAAGTCAAGGTGGACTGTGGACCAGAATGCTTACCACTCCTCTCTAGTCATCTTCTTCATCTTTCTAGTACAAAAAATGAAAAAACAAAACAAATAACAACAACAAAAAAACCACCCAGAACTTGGGTGTGGATTTTTGGCATGAAAATAACTAACGATTAGGTCAGACTGAGACCCCACAGCAGAATTAGGCAGATGAAGACATATTTAGCAGACAGCAGAAAAAATAGCTTTTTAATTGCCCACACAAACAACCATTACAACACAGGAAGGATAAGCAATAACTCTAAGAAATGACTTGGCATTTCCCCCTCTTCTTAAGAATGATTACCCCTCATTCCTTAGGATGAGGTGTCTGTGAAATGCAAATATCCTCTTTAATAACTCCGGTCCTTCTTTTCAAATTAGAGTTATAAATAAATAAGTACAATTTGCAAAACCATTTGATTACATCCCTGGACTTTCCCAAGATTCCCTAGGGAGGCACTTACACCAATTTCTGCATCATTAAATATTTAAATAAAAACTCGAGGTGAAATGTGGGACAAAATGGCATTTACGAAGCACACATTTGGGCACAACACAATAACCAACTCTTAGACTCTGGCAGCAAGTAGAACATTTGGTCCCTGCAGACCAGCAATAGAATAAGTGAGGTCTGAAGGGAGAGAGTTCAGAAGGGAGAGCATCTTGCTCTCAAGGAAGGAAGGCAGTGCAGAAACCCCCAGTTTCACTCTGAGTCTCTCATTCAGTAGCCACAAATACACAGAATGCCACCAGGAACCAGGAAGTGAGGACAAAAAGCGGCTGAGCAGCCAGTCTCATGTCTCAAAGCCCATGCCTTCATTGGTTTTAAAATGTGGTGTAAAAGTTGATTCAAATCACTCCAAACATCTATGGTATGAAAGTAAGTAATTTAAATTCAGAACACTTTGTTTATGAAATCAGGTGATTTTTTGACACACTTTATCATGATTTTCCTTGGCAAATATTCATTGAGACGGCTCTACGCCAAGAGGCTGTACGTGATATATTAAAATGGCCTCCACCCACAGGAGTTTACAATGTGTTTGGGAAACACAGGAGATTCTAGATGTAAATGGATCACAGCAGTATTGGGAGGACACCCCGAGTGACATGGGAGCAGTCCCGGCTGTAAGTTGTGTGTGGGTACCAAGGGAAAGGCGAATCCTCAAATGACTGCCGAGGCACTGAGGATCCAGCAGGAAGCAGATGGCAAACTCAAAGGATTTAACTAGAGAGAGTTTAACTAAGGAAATACTGACTGAGGTGTGGACAGAACATAAGCCAACTCAGCACAGTGGTGAACGCAGGGACTGGCAACAGTGCGTAGTCATTGCCACCGTTGGCCTGAAGGGATAAGGCAAGGATAGTGTCACTGGAGCCCCATAAGGGTGGGGACACTAGAAGAGGGGATGCTCTAGGTGAGCTGAAGCTGTAAATGGACAGGAAGCTCAGGTTGAGATTGGGAAGCAAAGACCCAACCTGCGGTCACCTGCAGATACCTCCCACAGGCCAATCCCAGCCAGGAACTAGAGGGCAAGGGAGCCAGGAGACACAGTCCTGGGGCACAGATAAGGAGAGAGAAGAGCAGAGGGTGGACCCAGAGGGACCAACCCAGCTTACAAGCTGGACACCATTCTACAAGCTTTAAGAGAAAGGGGAGATTTCTGGCATAGAGATGAAGGGGAAGGGCATCTGAGGCAGAGGGAACCAGGCATATATATGGGAAATGGGAATTTTAAAAATTTTTTTTCTAGCAGGAAGTAACATATATAAAGCACATTTTCTTAAGAAGAGTTAGGCTATAACATTTAGGAACATGGAGGAATGGACACAAAGCAGGGTTTCTCTGTCTTGGCACTATTGACATTTGGGGCTTGAGGAGGCTTTGTTTGGGGACTGCTCTGAGCATTGTAGGATCCTTAGCAATATCCCTGGCTTCTTCCCAAATGCTGGCACCCACTCCTAGGTGTGGTAACCAAAGGTATCTTCAAACATTGACCAGTGTCTCCTGGGGGAGCACAAAATTGCCCCTAATTGAGAATCACTGGGAGAGGAAAGGAAAGTTAAGAAGGCAGAAAACTGTTGAAACAGTGCAGACAGGAGATACTAAGGGCTTGGAACCAGTGTGGCTCAGTGATGCTGACAAGGAAAGGACCAAT
Organism: Taxidea taxus jeffersonii; assembly: GCA_003697995.1. Taxonomy (NCBI): domain Eukaryota; kingdom Metazoa; phylum Chordata; class Mammalia; order Carnivora; family Mustelidae; genus Taxidea; species Taxidea taxus. Next base: position 23,570 of record ML110311.1, on the reverse strand, counting down.
GCCATAGACCCGGTGTAGGGGGAGCAGACAGGCTGCATGAGGAGGGCAGAGGGGGTAGCGGAAGGTGACTTTGGTTTGTAGACTGGATAACAAGGAGGATGATGTGTCTACTGGCAGAGCTAGGAATGTGTGAGGCTGGCCTTGGGGAAGGATGATGTCTTCTGAGAACTTGTTTGAAGGAAGCCTGGTGTGTTTAGACAAGGGACTAAGTTGAGAAGGGAGGCTGGGACTGGAGGTGCGAATTTGAGTCATCTACAGAGAGACAGGCTTCTCTCCTCCTATGGGTAGAAGTTCTCTGGGAGGAAGGTGGAGAAGCCAACCACTGAAGTTTTCTTCTTTTTTTTTTTTTGGCAGGGGACATGGTGATGTGCATATTTAGAATAATGTGAGATGGAAATAGCAGGCACCAGAGGCAGGAAAACCAGGCAGTTTTCTGTGGGGGAAGGCGGTTCAACCCAGTGCCTGTCCCTCTCACCAGCCCTTTCACCTCAGGGCTATTTCTACCACAAGAGATCTCCTTTCTCTAATGTGGGAGCAGTACTGAGGAGAATCAGTGGTGCCACAGAAGCCACAAGTGTCAAGACAAGAGTGGAGCCTTTTCCACCCCCTGCTCCCACAGAGTTAACAGTCCTCTATCTTCTTAAATCACTCAAATCCTGAAAGAAGTTGACTTTGATTAGGTGGGCATTTTCATGACATGGACCAAACAGTTTGTTCTTCCTAAGTGAGGAAGTGTTATTCCCCTAGAGTCCTGAGGGAAAGGTTACACATAGAGGCATCAGGAAGACCTGAGGATCCAGACCAACAAAGGGTAGCCATACTTCTCTGTCTGTCCTTCTCTCTGAAGAAAGATAGTGGACCTTCGTGTGTTTTTCCCCCTCACAAAGATACAGTTTGTGGTAAGCAGAATTCTAAGATGGTCCTCAAGATTCCAGCCCATGGTGTACACCCTTTGTATAATCCCATCCCTTTGAGTGTGGGTGGGACCTGTGGATGTGATGGGCTATCACTCCCATGATTAAGATTATGTGGCAAAACGGAATTTCCAGATGTAATTAAGGTCTCTAATTAGTTGACTTTGCATTTCTCAAAAAGGATATTGTCCTGAACCAGCCTGACCTGATCCGCTGAGACTTTAAAACCAACTGAAAGAAAGCAAACAGCCATGCTGTGAGCTCTCATGAAAGGACTGCATTGCTGGGACCAGAGGGAGGCTTATAGGAGCTGAAAGTGATTCCTGGCCAACAGCAAACAAGAAAACAGGACTTCAGTCCTATAACAACAAGGACCTGAATTCTACCAATAATCAGTGAGCGTGAAAAAGAACGCCAAGCCTCCTGCAAGCTCATAGCCTGAGCCAACACTTATATTTTAGCCTGGTGAGGCCCTTAGCAGAGGGTCCTGCCCTGGGGGCACTGAGACCATATATATGCGTTGTTTTTAGCTACTATGTTTGTGGTAATTTGTTATGTAGCAAGAGAAAACTAATATATGTATGAAGAGAGACTATGTCCACAGGGTGGCCTAGCTCCGTGAGAAGACTGAAAACCACACCACACAGCTGAGCACCTCAAGTATGGAGGGCCTGGGAGGGCTGATGGCGGTGTGACCCTTGCTGTTCCCTGGTCCCAGCTTCCCCATGATCCTAGCAGGCCATAACTCATTTCCTCCTAGGAAATGGCCAACTCAAGATTTGAAAAAGTGAACCACAAGATAAGCCACACAGGATAGGTAGAATTTACCATCTGAGCTGAGACGGCCATGGCCCTAAGGCAGGTCAGGAGTCCTACCCCGGTGCCAGATCCGTCCCTTCCTTGGCCAAATATAACTTTAGCCCCTCAGATACTGAGCTAGCAAAGCTGAATGGACACTGATGTATCACTTCTCAGGAGGGCCCCTTAGAAGCAGGAAGGAGAAGGAAGAAAGGTGGAAGAAAAAAAGAATTTTGTTCAGCAAACAAATATTTATAGGGCTCATTACATGTATAGCCCTGTCCTAGGCTATCCTAGGCCCCAGCAACATACAGTGAATAAAACAAAAACCCATGCACTCCAGTGAGAGAATATAGACCAATTAATAAAACAAAAATTTGGGGTACCTGGGTGGCTCAGTCATTAAGCATCTGCCTTTGGCTCAGGTCATGATCCCAGGGTCCTGGGATCGAAACTCACATCGGGCTCCCTGCTCAGAGGGAAGCCTGCTTCTCCCTCTCCCATTCGCCTAACTCGTGATGTGTCTCTCTCAGTCAAATAAATAAATCTTTAAAAAATAAAACAAAAATTTAAAAATATAGTATGGAGTGATAATAAAGCAGAGGAGGAGCTGGAAAGGTGTAGAGTTTGGAAAGGGATATCAGGAGTAGAGTTTGGAGGGGTGCCTGGGTGGTTCAGCTGGCTAAACATCTGCCTTTGGCTCAGGTCATGATCTCTGGGCCCTGGGATTGAGCCCTGCAACTGGCTCCCTGCTCAGTGGGGAGTCTGCTTTGCCCTCTGTATTCTCTCCATCTCTAATAAATAAATAAATAAAATCTTTTTTTAAAAAGGGTATAGTTTGGGACATATTAAGCATGAGAAGTCTATTGGACACTCAGTGATGTTATCAAGTAGAGAATGGGATATTCTAGTGTGGAGCATGGGGAAGAATTGGGGCTGGAGATATAAATTTAGTATCTAAAACATAAGACCAGATGAGATTAAAAAAAAAAAAAAGGAGTACATGTGGATAAAGAATAAGTCCAAGGGTAAATCCTGCAACCCTCTGACGTTAAGGTATCACAGAGAGAAGAAAGAATCAGGATCAGAGATCAGACTTCTGTAACAAAATACCACAGACTGGGGGGGCTTAAACAACAGACATTAATTTCCCACAGTTCTAGAGGCTGGAAGTTCAAGATCAAAGTGCTGGCCGAGTGGTTCCTAGAAGGGCCCTTATCAAGATTTGCAGAGAGCCACTGTCCTGCTGTATCCTCACATGTCAGAGAGAGCAAGCTCTGGTCGCTCTTCCTAAAAGGACACTAAGCCCATCATAGGGACTCCACTCTCATGACCTCATCTAAATTTAATTACCTCCCAAAAGTCCTACTGACAAATACCATCACATTGGGGTTTAGGGCTTCAGCATATGCATTTGGGAGAGGGGGCACAAACATTGAGTCCTCAGCAACTAGCAAAAGAGATGAAAAGGAAGAGGCAGTGAGAAAGGAGCAAAACCCAGAGAGTGTGATGTCCTAGAAAGGATTAGAGGCTAATCATCAAGGTTAAATGTTGCTGATGGTTGAGTTGAGGCTAAGAGATAATCTTCGATTTAACATCATGTCATTTTGGGATCTTCACAAGAATAGTCTCGGTGAGTGATGAGAATGAAAGCCTGATTCAGATAGATTTAAGAGAGACTGGAAAGAGAAATTAGAGGCGGCAAGTGCAGACAACTCTTTAAATGAGCTTTGCAGTAAAGGGGAGTAGAGCAGTGGGGCAAAGCTGCAGGGGAATATGATGGGAGAAATTAGAGCGTACCTGGACATTGATGGGAATGAAGGGAAAATGAAATAATGAAAATGTATACAGTCAATTCTCAATTACACAAGAAAATAGAAATAGTGTGACCCATTTGATGAGTTTACATAGATTTTATGTAATAGCTGAAACATAAGAGAGAACATATAAATTCTGAAGCACAATGAACGCCCACAAAACCACCAATCACACCAAGAACCGGACCACCACCAACCATTTCCATTTATGGGCTCCTCGATCTCCCACCCTAGGCCTCTCAAAAGAAAGCAACTTCCTGAATATTGTGGTTATCATTTCCTGTAAAGTCATATTCTCTTCACCATAATCTGTTGCACTTCTTACTGATAGATCAAGGAAGACCTCACCTTTGTCCCTCAACCTACCTTCGGCAGACATCAGACCACCTTGGTCAGTATCACAAAATTCCTGCCACACTAAAAGTCCATTTCTCATCTTCTATCTCCAGCTGGCCACTGCTTTACCAGAAACACTCCTTCTTCGACATGAAGATTATTATTCATTCCTCTCTGTATAACATCCTCCACATTAAAGCAGGAAAAGACAAACACACCTTCTTCCCTCTTTTGCACACAGAACGGACCCCACTGGGGTCTTTTCTTCTGGAAGAGGCCCTTGAAGCACTCAAACCTCCAGCCTCTCCCTAGTCCTAAGGCAGATGCCAACACCTGGTAGACCCTTCATACAAGCTCAGGAAGGCAGGTGATGGCCAGTGGTTAGGTTCCTTTTATCCCCAAATCAGCTATGGGCAAGTGGCCATCCCCAGATCAGCCTGGACTCTCCAGGTATAAAATGAGGACCTGCAAAACTTTGACAAATGCCAGCAGACTGATCCCTTTACAAATGGATGACGGCAGGTTCTGAAAAGCCTTACGCATACATAAACCAAACACCCAGCCCCCATGCCTACTCACTGATGCTTGAAATTGCTTTAAGGAGAGACAACAGCTTTCATCTCACAACTAGAGTAAGCTTTGAAGGCCCTGGATGAACTAACTCAATGATTTAGACTAGCACACACTAGTGTGTAAAAGGACTGAAAGACCTGATGATGCAAGGGCCACTTTAAAAATGAATGTTAAGTGACAAGAGCTGTAGCAGAAAAAGACCGGCTTTTCTTGCCTCCTTGGGAGCTTAAAAAAAAAAAAATCTTGAAATCAGAAGACCTGGAATCAAATTTGTCCCTACTGCCAGCTGTTGACCACAGGCAAGTTACTCAAAGTTTTGAACCTATTTCTTATTTCTAACCTTGGTTTTGTTTATTTGTTTGTTGTTTTAAGTAGACTCTATGCCCAGCGAGGAGCCCAATGCAGCAGAACTTAAGGCATGACCCTGAGATCAAGACCTCAGAGGAGTAGAGTAGAACACCTAACGAACTGAGCCACCCAGACGCCCAGAACCTATTTCTTATTTCTTAAAAAGAGTTTATTTATTTATTTATCTGACAGACAGAGATCACATGTAGGCAGAGAGGCAGGCAGATAGAGAGGGGGAAGCAGGCTCCCGCTGAGCAGAGAGCCCGATGTGGGGCTCGATCCCAGGACCCTGGGATCATGACCCGAGCCGAAGGCAGAGGCTTCAACCACTGAGCCATCCAGGTGCCCCTATTTCTTATTTCTAAAGTGAAGGTTAATACCTACCTCCAGAGTTACTGTGTGAGACTTTAATGCCATGCTCCTTGGTGAATATCTTCCTTCTTTCTCTGTGGCCTCAGGCATCTCGAGCTCTGTGGATTCCACACTAACTCTGTCCTCTGTCTTAGCATTATAGAGATTAAGAGGGGAATCTGGAACCACGCAATGTGGTTCACGTCCTAACTCTACCACTTCCTGTGATCTTGGGCAACCTACTTGACCTCTCCGTGCCTTTTCCTCACCTGTAAATACGGAGATGGTAATAGTACTTGCCTCACGGGGAGATTGTAAGACTTAATACGTGTCATGCACTTAGGAATCATTTGGGCACACACACAAAAGCACTGCAAATGCTGGCTACTATTATTCGCCTGCCTCCTCCTCACCTGCCCACTCTCCACAAGCCAAAAGATCATTTTAAGCTCCTTCACTTCCGCTCTCTAATATACAAAGCCTACTGTAAACCGCCACTTTGCCAAAGCCCATTGTAAATCCCCCAGGTTTCCTAACGCCCCCAGCCCTAACCTTAAACAGCCAGGCCATCCGGTCCTCCCACCACAAGCAAAACCCTGACAGTTCCCTGCGGGTTCGAACTTTCAGCAACCCAGTCTCTGCTGGAAGCCCTAGGGGGTAGGCTGGGAGGGAACAGGGTGGGACGGGGCGGGGCGTGACGGGGCGGGGCGTGACGGGATGGGGCGGGGCGGGGCGGGGCGGGTGGGCGGCTCTGTGACGTCGCGCCCGGGCCCCACCCCTGCGGTTGCCAGGCAGCGCGGCCGGCGTCCAGGTTGCCAGGCGAAGGCCAAGCGCTAACAAAGCCTGGTTGGTCCCACCCCACCTCCCCGGTCCCTTGAGGCCGAAGCAGGTACCGTCTTTCCCCGCCCGGGTTCTGCGGCTTTCCCCTCCGCCAAGGGTGCGTGGGACTGGCTCTGTCCCCACACCTCCTGCCTGAGGCCAGACGCGAGGTGTCGCCTCGTATCAGACAGCCGGTTTGGCAGCGAGCCTCAGGTAGCTACCCAAGAGGGGAAGTGGATGGAGGGAAGTGCCCTGAGCGCCTCCAGGGCTGCGCGGGTCTGAGGGAAGAGTCCTGCCCACTGGCCCATCAGTATTCTGAAGCCCTCCTTGTTCACAGAGCAAGAGAAGAGGGCGTGATCTTTTTTTTTTTAAGATTTATTTATTTATTTGACAGATCACAAGTAGGCAGAGAGGCAGGCAGAGAGAGAGGAGGAAGCAGGCTCCCCGCTGAGCAGAGAGCCCAATACGGGACTTGAGCCCACGACCCTGAGATCGTGACCTGAGCCGAAGGCAGAGGCTTAACCTACTGAGCCACCCAGGCGCCCAAGGGCTGTGATCTTTAAGAGAATGTGATCATGGGTGATTATTGCTCTCTGCCCAAAGTATGTATTTTGTTCCCAAAGCTACTGTTTTATGATTTCTTGCACAGAGGACAGTGGTTTGAAACCAGAACAGAGTCTGGGATCAGAGCCTCCTCCAGACTAGCCAAACCACTCCCCCTCCCCATATTTATGGGGGGATTGTCATGAGGATTGATGGGTGTGAGTAACACTTTAACAACTGCTATCAATCATTCATTTTCCTAATATCTATTGATCGCTGACTGTGTTCCAGGCTAGGCATTGGGGATTCCGCAGTGAGCAGAAACTGACTGTCCCTACCCTCAAGTTTAGTCTTTTGGGGGTGGCAGATGATAATCGAAGAATGATACAAATACTGTAAAATTAGAGCTGAACTACGTGCTGCCAAGGAGAGGTAGGTAAGTGGTGCTCTGAGAAGGTGTAATGAAACTGACAGGTCAGAGAAAGCTGTGCTGAGATCTAAAAACAGGCAAAAAGTGGGAGGTTCATTCCATGCAAGGATAACCATGTGTCTAAAACCCACCATCTCCTATTCCAAGCCCAAACAAGTTTATACAATTGCCTGGTCCGTGGTTCCAAGAGCTGTTCATAGCAACTGCCTCTGAGATTCTGGTGTTGGAGCCTTTTATTCATGTAACTAAGCCTTTCGTTATTATAACTGAAGCTCTGTCTAGCCTACACCAATAAAACCAAAAAAGCAATTCCAACAAATCTATACTACATATTTGATAAGACCTATATTCTTCAGCATCTAACACATATGTGTTGACCTGTCATTCTACACTGGGAGTCCTGTAGGCTTCTGTAATTTTAAAGAGTTGTTGGGGCCTGGAATAAATAAATGAGGAGACCTATGCTACTGAGAGCTTTAAGAGTAGAAAAGCACTTTATTATTTTTTAAAGATTTTATTTATTTATTTGACACAGAGAGAGAGATCACAAGTAGGCAGAGAGGCAGGCAGAGAGAGAAGGGGGAAGCTCCCTGCTGAGCAGAGAGCCCAATGTGGGGCTTGATCCCAGGACCCTGAGATCATGACCTGAGCCGAAGGCAGAGGCTCAACTCACTGAGCCACCCAGGCGCCCCAGAAAAGCACTTTATAAAACATTAGAATCATGGACTATTAAGATAGAATGGGCCTTTCCTCACTTCTGTTATCTGATGTGAACAATCTATATTGCTCAAAGGCAGAAAAGTTGGGCTTTGGTGCCTCTTCAACCTAAGGAATCTATGATCCTAACTAAGTCTCTGTGGCCCAAAAGTACATGGAACTCCTGAGAGTAAAAAGGAACATGGGAGGAAAATCTGACCTGTTCCTCCTCCTGTGTTTTCCATTTGTACCACAGTGCCACCATCTACCAAGTCATCCAAGCCTGAAGAGTGGGGAGTCACCCTACACTCCTTGTCCTCTTCCCACAGTGGTTACCAAATCCTATCGTTCCTGCCTCTCTTATCCCTCCCCCATTGCACCTCCTAAAACGCAATGAGGTTCTCAAGAGTTGTTGCCAAAAGTGCTGCCATATTCTTTTAACCAGGCACCCTGCCTGAAGTTTCACTCCACTCCCTTCAGCCCATCTATGCAGCTGTTGATGGATCAGTGTGTGTTTCAGAGTCCAAGAGAGAGAAATAATATGCAAGTTTAGCCAAGAAAGTTCAACATAAAGAATTTTTAACTACAATGGGATTGGAGTAATGGAAGATTGGCTCGTAAGCTGTAAAGAGAGATCTAAAGTGTGCAGGTATCACTAACATAAGGAGCAACCTCTACCCCTGAGACAGATCACCCAAGAAGGAGCTGACCGCCCAAGAACCTGTCAACGAGGGTGTGGCCAGGGTTCATGAGGTGCCAGGCAGGCAAAAATCTACAGTCTAGAATCCCAAAGAAGCCATTTATGAAAAGAACATGAACATGAGTGATTGTTGCTCTTTGCCAGAGTTTGGGCAGAGAGGGGCCAAGGAAAGCTGGTGGCCATTGGGCACTGCTAGCTGCATGCAGGGTACCTTCGGAGCTGAGCGACAGTAAATTGGTAACTGGCCTATCAAGCTAACACCCAAATCTGATTGTGTGACTCTAGTGCTTAAATCCTCCAGTGGCTCTCTATTGCCCTCAAGATAAAGTTCTCAAGCCTTAGCACAGCATACCAGGCCTTCTATATTCTGGTCTTGGGCTGTAGTTCCAGGCCAAGGTACAATTACTCCATTTCCGCCCACCCTAACCCTCCATAATCACTCCCAGTCCCCTGAATTCACCACGTTCTCTGATGCCTCCACACCTTTGTCTAAGGAGTCTGGCCACAAAAAAAAAAAATTCCCTCCTTGCTCTCATCAGTAAACAGATGCTTATTGAGTACCTACTGTATACTTTTCTGGGGACTGAGAATACAGCATTGAACAAACCAGGCTTCCCAAGTCTCTGTTCAATGTCATCACTCTTAAAGACGTATTTTCTGATGTCATTCTCCAACTGGCCAGTGTTAGATGTCTTATCTGGGAGATTCTGTTTTCCTATATCTAGGACAGCATTTTTAACACTTATCCTATTTTATTTTATTTTTTTAAGATTTTATTTGTTCATTTGACAGAGAGAGATCACAAGTAGGCAGAGAGGCAGGGGGAAGCAGGCTCCCTGCTGAGCAGAGAACCTGATACGGGGCTCGATCCCAGGACCCTGAGATCATGACCTGAGCCAAAGGCAGAGGCTTAACCCACTGAGCCACCCAGGCACCCCAACATTTGTCCTATTTTAATCACTTAGTTTTCTATCAGTCTCTTCTAGCCTATGAGCTCTCTGACGGCAGAGTGTATGACTCATTTATTTCTGTATTCCAGTATTCAGCACTAGTCCTGATACATAAGGTTTTATTGGATTAATTACTTGCTTGGGATCACATAATTAGTCAAAGACAGGCCCAGGACCAGAATCCTGGTCTCCTGTCTAATAGCCAAGAGTGCTTCTTCATTAGCATTTGCTCTGCTCTGTGGGTGTTACAGCTCACCTAGCTGTGCAGGACAGTTTGTGTTGGAAGAGACAAGTACAGTGTTGACCATAATCAGGAATGGTAAAGGAAACAAGAAAAAAAACCCTAGCCTTCTCTTTTTTTTCTAAGATTTTATTTATGTGAAATAGAGTGAGAGAAAGAGAGCACAAGCAGACAGAGCGGCAGAGGCAGAGGGAGAAGCAGGCTCTCCACTACAGGGAGCCCGACTCGGGGCTTGATCCCAGAACCCCAGTATCATGACCTGAGCCAAAGACAGATGCTTAACTGACTGAGCCATGCAGGGGCCCCAATAGCCCTCTCTTTATATTGAAAACTATAGTGCATTCCCTCCGAGCCCTCTCATATTGGAGTTTCTGAATCATAGGAATGCTATAATGAAGTCAGAAGTTCAGAGGACAAGTAAAAGGAGGAAAATGATGTGAGGGTATTCTGACATTTCACCCTGACAAAATGAAGGCTAATAAACTAATGAAAGACAGTGTTAAGGTAGCCCCAGGATTGTACACCAGATCCCCATATTAGGGGACGTGTTGCACAACCTGAGGGAACACAGTCAATATGGCAGTCTGTAAATGGTGTCCCTGGGCTTGTGGACCATGATATGAACATGGGGGATTTAAAATAGGAGCATGTTTAAGTTAAGATAAATCAAAAGGGATACGTGTTCACTTGTGAAATGATGAATATGTGGAACTCATACAACTTCCAAGAGGTGGTATTAGCATGATATATAAGCAATTTCGATAAATTTGCTGCTAACAAAGCCAAAAACTCCTGCTCAACAAAAAAGGACAAGGTCAGGTAGGACAGCTCTTAGCAATATTGCTGTTGGCATCCAGTGCTAGGTTGGCTTGACCGTGGATTAAGCACAGAATAGAAAATGATCCAGATTTCCTGTGAAATAAAGTTGGAGAGGCAAAGCTAATATGAATAAGATGAATTGTGGCGAACTTGGAAGTCAGACAGGACATCATTCTGATGAGAAGAGAAATGAAGATCCACTAAAGGTGTTTGAGATTGATGTAATAAAGTAAGTGGCAAAGACATGTTTCCTGGGAAAAGTAAGGCTCATTTCCTGGCATTGGGAAAATGATTATAATATTAGAACCTTCCCACCCATAGGGTGTTGTGAAGATTAAATGAGATGGTGAGTGAACAATGACTGTTCTTAGGCCTTTCTTATTCTGGCCATCCTTCCATTCTTTGCAAGTGTATGGAACATAGTTGGACAATTACCATATTTTCAGGACAAAACATTAGGACATACTCTGACAAATGATTTTTGTTCCACTTCAACATGCTAAATAAAAATATACTTTTCATGATGCGAAGGGGAATATCCAGGATTTAGGGAAACAGTAGGGCATATTATTGGAGAGCGTTGTCCTAGAGAAAATCCATGTGTCTGTGCATTATTATTTAGAGAGAAGGAGGCAGTAAGATGTAGCATGGAGAGAGCAATGGTGTAGACCTAGATTCTTGCATCTGCTCCGACATAAACTGTTACCCTGTGCCAGTCACTCCACCTCTCTGTACATCAGTTCTCTTGTTTGTAAACAATATAAGTCAAACTACTCCTTCCTTCATTTATTTTTTTTTTAAGATTATTTATTTATTTGACAGAGAGCAAGAGAGAGAGGTAGCGAGAGAGAGTAGGAACAGTGGGGAGAGGGAGAAGCAGGCTCCCTGCTGAGCAGGGAGTCCAACCCAGGGCTGGATCCCGGGACCCTGGGATCATGACCTGAGCCAAAGACAGACCTTTTACTGTCTGAGCCACCCAGGCGCCCCAAATTCCTTCCTTTTTTTAAAGGTGTTCCTTTTTGTTTTCCTAATGGGCAGCTTTTCTTTAAAAAAAGCTCATCAAGGACTGAACTGAGGAATGAAAGAGAAAGATGGATCAAAATGACCATGATACATCAGATAAGGCAACTGAGAGAGTGAAAGTCTGTTTGGGGTGCTTTTATGGGAGAGGAGAACCCTATAGTAGGTAGCTGGTGAATACATTGCTGTGTAGTTGGGAGCCTATCTTGGGAAATTTGGGAGGCATCAGAGTAGAGCTCTGGTTGAAGCCATGAAAATGAGCCTTACCTCCAGCTAGAAGATAGTAGGTGCAGTAGTTCGAGAGTCTAACTACAACAACTTTGAAAACTCTAGAATATATGTGTATATGTATGTGTATATGTATTTATACTCCTCACTCACAGGCTCCCCACCCAGGACCCTAGGATATTGATCTGAGCCAAAGGCAGAGGCTCCACAACTGAGCCACCCACATGCCCCTAGAAAATACATTTTTTCTTTAAAGATTTTATTTGTTTATTTGACAGACAGAGATCACAAGTAGGCAGAGAGGCAGAGAGAGAGGAGGAAGCAGGCTGTCCACAGAGCAGAGAGCCGATGCGGGGCTCGATCCCACCACCCTGGGATCACGACCCGAGCCAAAGGCAGTGGCTTTAACCCACTGAGCCACCCAGGCACCCCAGAAAATACATTTTTAAAAACATTGTAGAAAGAGTGGAGAGCTTTAGAAGCAATGAGGACTAGGTGGATTAAAATTCCAGGAAGGTGTGGAGCCCCTCCAAGGTGAGCCAAGGATCACAAGTCATTTTTTTCCCCTGGGGCCATTTGCCAACCCTGGCTGTGGACTGAGGATTGTGCTTGACCCTTGCAGAGCAACTATACTCGGGGAAATGACAGATTAGAAATTTTTGGCACCCCAAACACACTTTAGTTTTTAGACATCTAACATATAATTTAAAAAACACTGGGCTTGCCAAAATGATGGTAGTGTGGATTCATTCTGACTTCCTTGGTCTCACTCAGGTAGGGAATGGCTATATGTTCTGCAAGTGAGGATAATAGTTGGGTGGGATGCAGCCTTGGGCGGAGAGTCATTCACTGAAAATTAAGTAAGAAATAAAATCATGTTGTTGGAGAATGTGAAGATCAAGCCAGGCAGAAGCAGGAGTGAAGGAGTTTGAGAGTAGATGTGAAGTGTTATTGGATTGTGCAGCACTGAATGATATTGTAGAGATTATTATGCTGTAACCACTTTATAAAATAAAAATACATTAGTAATAGATTAGAATTTTTCTGTTCTTTCAAATTCACTCAGCAGATCTCAATCTTAGAGTCATATGACCATCTTAAAATTTGCTCATGCTTTGGTGTTTTATAGGTATCAGAAATCTTAAAGACCACCCCCCTTAACAACCCAGCAAGCAATTTCAATTTTCAAGAGGGGATCCCAGCTCCTATTAATAAGTTAGTGCAAAGTTCCACTGCCTCCGAATGCTTCCTCAGTAAGAGAGTTTCTGCTAGCCATTAATCATATGTTCCTACTTCTTTCTCTTGGCTCCTCTTTCTTTAGAAAGTACCAGGTGTCTTTGGTCTGTGGGATATTCTGTGAATTCTATTTCCCTGCAATCGAAAGAAGTTTATTTATTCCCTTTGCTAATTTGTCTCAAACTTCCTTGCTGGCTTCTAATACTCTAGGTGAGCAATTTAAGCTAGAAGCTAATGTTTCCTTTAACAAGCAGTATTTTTACAGTTTACTTTCTAATAAACATTTTTTAAAATACATAAATCTCAGCTTTTACTAGAAATTGATCTCAATAACCAGCAGGATTTCCTTGAAATTCATCTTTGAAATTTCTCTGAAATTTCATCTTTGAAACAGTACAACTTCAACACTGAAAGAAAACTTAAAAGCTTTTCAACAGAAGTACTTGAGCTTCCTCAGCCTTTTTCATGTCCCAGCACACAAAGAAATATATGCACACACTGAGGCAAACTGGGGTATTGGGAGGTTTATACGGAGCCTATACAAAAATTCAATATAGGTTTATTACATAATTATAATAAAATGTAGGATACAGAGTAACAGTAAAAATATAACTGTTTAATTTGAATGAAACTCCCAAATAAACCTTTTAAAGCTTTTTAAAGAGAAGTCAAGCTTGCTTTCTTATCAGGAGTTTGCTTTATACCAAGTTTTGTGTTGAAACGAATACATGAGGCTCCCAACAACAATCTTGTAATGATGTTCTCTTCAAATTTTTAGAGCTACCATCAGTGGAAAAGTTTGCCTCACAGATGCATCTTGGCAAGTAGTAGAAGAGTATTTACTGATTTTTCTCCAGTTGACAGAAACTCCTTTCTCACTATTAACCAGAATCTGGATCATTCAGTTCCTTCTTTCTTTCATTGAAACTCTTGTGATTACATGAATAGATTTCTCATGCGCTTGAAGTGTATTTCCAAATAATGTGACACTTAACAGATGTTTTGCAGCTAGTCTTCTTTAGGACTGAAGCTAGAATATCAGTTAAACTCCCCACTGAACTTCATGTCATCTCACATTTCCTTTCAACCCATGAGCATTGTTGGTATACTTATTTTCACACACTCCTTGAGATTTTGATTAAATTCATTCTGGTGTTCAAAAATGTCAAGTAAGCCAATTTTCTGAAGACAATACTTCCTCGACAGCTCTGCAATAAAGATCATTGACTTTTTTTTCAATTTTTCTTTTAGCTCCTAATCTCTGAGAACATCTTTTCCTTTTTTTTTTCTTTTTTCTTTTTTTTCCTTTAAAAAAAAAAAGCTTTTTTTTTATAGGTACCTTGGTAGGAAACAACGGTCTCTTCACATAAAGCTGGAAAGAGAACCAGGATGGCTTGGATTTTATTAGTAACATCCTTTAAGGTGGAATTCACATTCACAAGGAACTCTAGACAAGAGCTTATTGTGGACAAAACAATGTCTTCACTTGCATCTCAGGCATTGAGAACATGGAGAGCAGATAGGATGGAAAGCCTCCCCGCCTTCCTGTCGTCAAAGTTTTCCCACCAACGCAGGAACTGCTGGGCTTGCATAATCTAGAACATCTGATTTGTTTTAAAGTGCTTAGTTACTACTCCACATACATTACCCTGAGTGGTTTGTTTTGGTACTTTTTGGCAACACAATCCATATTCTTCCAAGCATTTCTCCCCAGGGGTTCTAACTAGTGCGATTAATAGCAAAGTGACTTAACATCTGCAGGTTCACCACTCTGCAAGGAAATGCTGTGATGAATTAGTCTTGTACATAATGTCATTGATGCATCTTCTAATAATATTATTCCAGAGTAACACTTATGTATTCCCTTGGCTTCATTTAGCCCCAAATGTGTGGTCATTTCCCAGGCAGGTTGGTAAAATGAGTTAGCCCATAGTTGTGGGAGACATTTTGGCTTTAGTTCCTAATTATGAGACCTTTTAATTAGCTTCTTGAATCCAGTTGGATGTAAACTACCATTGTAAATACCATTGTAAACGGTTTCCTAAAACAGTGGTTTTCAAAGTGTGGTTTCAGGGACTTCAGAGGAGCCTTGAGACTTTAGGGAGTAAAAGTCTTTGAAGTTAAAACTGCTTTTGTAATAATACTAAGACATGATATGCCTTCTTCAGTCTTTTCCTTAAGAGTATATGGTGGAATTTTCCAGAAGCTACATGATGTGTGATATCATATCAGGTTAAATGCAAAGCAGATATGAGAATCTGACTGTCTTCTATTAAGTCAGACATTAAGAGATTTGCAAAAAATGTAAAACAATGCCACTTTTCTCACTAAGGGGTTTTTTCTTTCTGGAAACTATAGTTATTTTACATTGAAATGTTACTTACTATGTAAGAGATTTATTTTTATTTTAAAATTAATATTTAAACATTTTTTCTTTAATTTCTAAAATGATAAATATTGATAGATAAAACCCATATTAACAAAAGCTCCTGGGGGTCCTCAATAACTTTTAAGAGGTCCAGAGACCAGAAACTTAAAGAATTATCCTCTTAAGAAACTATCTGTGTAACGTGTACATTTTCTGTTGAGGCCCTGGCATACTTTTCCTGGCACCAGTTTCTTTATTTGATAACTTTTCCATGAAAATAAGATATTTAGGCAGACAAAGGAAAAATTTTCAGAGCAAATAAATCTAAATCTGAAAAATCCTAAAAATAATAGATATTAATAAAAATGAGTACTACTCAGGGCACGTGGGTGGCTCAGTGGGTTATGCCTCTGCCTTGGGCTGGGGTCATGATCTCAGGGTCCTGGGATCAAGCCCCGCATTGGGCTCTCTGCTGAGTGGGGAGCCTGTTTCCTCCTCTCTCTCTGCCTGCCTCTCTGCCTACTTGTGATCTCTCTCTGTCGAATAAATAAATAAAACCTTTTAAAATTAAAAAAAAGATTACTACTCAATCTTAAATTATACTTTAAGGTAGGAAAATACATAATATGTTGAAAGTATTAAGGCGACTATGGGCCTTTTTGACTATAACAAATCAATTTGCAAAGAAGATAAGGTTGTCCATTTCCTTAGGAATATTTTTAAATAAATTACATAAAATTTTTGAAAAATTAGGCATTTGATAGATAAGGTGGAATTTTGAAAATACAATTTAATAATCAAAGTGCCAGATTTCTTTTTTTTTTTTTTTTTTTTTTTCTGGGGGGCACCTGGGTGGCTCAGTGGGTTAAAGCCTCTGCCTTCAGCTCAGGTCATGATCCCAGGGTCCTGGGATCGAGCTGCGCATCGGGCTCTCTGCTCAGCAGGGAATCTGCTTCCCTTCCTCTCTCTCTGCTTGCCTCTCTGCCTGCTTGTGATCTCTCTCTGTCAAATAAATAAATAAATAAATAAAAATATATTTTTCTGGGGCGCTTGGGTGGCACAGTGGGTTAAAGCCTCTGCCTTCGGCTGGGGTCATGGTCCTAGGGTCCTGGGATCGAGCCCTGCATCAGGCTCTCTGCTCAGTGGGGAGCCTGCTTCCTCCTCTCTCTCTGCCTGCCTCTCTGCCTACTGTGATCTCTGTCAAATAAATAAATAAAATAAAATAAAAAAAGATTCTCTTAAAAAAAATATTTTTCTTTTATTTGAGGGACAGAGAGAGAGAGTGAGCCAGCAAGAGCATGTGCAGAAGGAGGGGGAAGGGCAGAGGGAGAGGGAGAAGCAGGCTCCTGGCTGAGCGGGAGCCCCACATGGGGCAACACGGGGCTCAATCCCAGGACCCCGAGATCAGGTCCTGAGCTGAAGGCAGACATTTAACCAGCTGAGCCACCCAGGCACCCCAAAGTGCTAGAGTCTAAGAATATAAACAATTACTTATAATGAAGTGGAGTTAATATTTTGGAAAAATATTTTTCAAGTGATATTAAAGAACTTCAAACCCCTTTTCTAAACCAATTAAATTATTTTCCATTATTATTTGTTTTTAGAAAATTTTTTTATTTCTACAATCAAGTAATGCCATTACAAAATTTCATCAAGAATCAGATTTTGGGGGCACCTGGGTGGCTCAGTGGTTGAGCCTCTGCCTTTAGCTCGGGTCATGGTCTCGGGGTCCTGGGATCTAGCCCCGCATCAGGCTCTCTGCTTAGCGAGGCGCCTGCTTCCCCCTGCCTCTCTGCCTGCTTGTGATCTCTCTCTCTCTCAAATAAATAAAATCTTAAAAAAAAATCAGATTTTAAATACTTTACATCAAAAGCCAAGAATAAATAACTATATAAATCAAGTCACAATTTCAAACAATGAGCAAGTGGTGATGATAATGATGAAGCACATATGTCCTCTTTGTTGGGAGAAAAATATAAAAAATAAGAGCAAATTAAATAAAAGCACTACGCATTTGAAATGTATGCACAAATGATTATCACTGATAATAAACACATTACAATTAAACGATATTAAGCAAACTCACGGAGATCGTTCTAACATGATGGATAAAGGGGGAAACCCTATACAAGCATCTCCTCTGGCAGGTGTTATGCATAAAACCTTAAGCACAAAAACAATAATTACTGAAATCTGGAAGTTTACTGACTGAGCCCAACTGTTTCCGAATATAATTTCAACTGTTAAAAATCAGTGAATCGTTGTAAAAATGGTTGTAAATCTCGTATCACTATAAAAAGTTCACAACCATCCATCTCTCCTGGAGACACCTGTAACCCATTCTGCCGTGGCCACTTGTGGAAAGCTCAGCTGTAGAGATCTGTAAAAGGCAGAATGGGATGAAATGGTAAAATGTGTATTACACATATTTGATGATTCCCGAGTTTTCTAGGAAGGCCTATGGTGTAGTAGAACTCAAGATGAACCTTAGGGGTGTGTAGAGTTTGAATAGATGGAAAAAAAGAGAGTACTTCAAATAAACCAGCCAGAATTAGCAACATCCTGAGGGACCTAGAAAAGCAAGCTAGAGTTCTGTTAACAATGGATGAGCAACCTTCAGATACAAAATCTGGAAGGATTGGAAGGATGCCAGAGTAGACTACACATTGGAAATTTGTGTTGGTAAATACTAGCAGAAAATTTCTAATTTAAAATTGTGTGTGGGGCACCTGGGTGGCTCAGTGGGTTAAAGCCTCTGCCTCTGGCTCGGGTCATGGTCCCAGGGTCCTGGGACGGAGCCCCACATCAGGCTCTCTGCTCAGCAGGGAGCCTGTTTCCCTTCATCTCTCTCTGCCTGCTTCTCTGCCTACTTGTGATCTCTGTCTGTCAAATAAATAAATAAAATCTTTGGGACACCTGGGTGGCTCAGTTGGTTAAGCGGCTGCCTTCGGCTCAGGTCATGATCCCAGCATCCTGGGATCGAGTCCCACATTGGGCTCCTTGCTCGGCAGGGAGCCTGCTTCTCCCTCTGCCTCTGCCTGTCTCTCTGTCTGCCTGTGCTCGTGCTCTCTCTCTCTCTCTAACAAATAAATAAATAAAATCTTTTAAAAAAATAAAAATAAATAAAACCTTTAAAAAATAATAAATAAATAAAATTGTGCGTAAATTATAAAGAACCTTGAAAGTCAGGATGGATATGATTACCATTTTTCGAGCAGGGCTCTCTGACCTATTAACAGCAGCACGGAAGACCAATCTGAACACACTCAGAATAGACCAGGGAGGGGCGCCTGGGTGGCTCAGTGGATTAAAGCCTCTGCCTTCAGCTCAGATCATGATCCCAGGGTCCTGAGATCGAGCCCCACATTGGGCTCTCTGCTCAGCAGGGAGCCTGCTTCCTCCTCTCTTTCTGCCTGCTTCTTTGTGATCTCCATCTGTCAAATAAATAAATAAAATCTTAAAAAAAAAAAAAAGAAGCCCTTTAAAAAAAAAAAAAATCCACCAGGGAATGACCTGAGACAGGGATACTAGTTAGGAGGCTGCACAGTAGGTGGTGAGGGGCTGGACCAGAAGAAAAGGAGTAGACATAGAGAGGAAGGGATGAATGGAAGGCACATTTCAGAGGAAATATTTATCCATGGGATTTCATGAGATTCCACACATTGAAGAGAATGGATGGCCCAGGCTTTGAGGCCAAACGACTAAGAAAATAGTGGCATGATTTTCAGACACAAAGTTGGGAAAGGGACTTAGTTGGGAGATGGAGAATAAATTTTGGTGGAGATGTATCCCAGAAGCAGTAGGAAGTGAACAACAAAAGCACAGGTGAGAGGTCAGGGATGGACAAACAAGTATAATCACCACCATCTTGTGGTGGAGGAACCCATGAGGGGATGTGAGCTCTCCAAAAAGGGTGACAGAAAGACATAAACTCAGAATGCTGAAGACTGAGCTTTGGGAAGATTGCAAACTCATGCTTAACACAAGAAAAGAGGAAAAAAGTTATGGTGACAAGAGGCATACGAAGGAAAATAGAAAAACAAGAATGGTATCTGGCATCAAAGGGAGAGAAAGCCTCAAGAAGGAAGGGACAGTCATGTTCAATGGGATGCCTCCTGCATCAGACTGTGTTTGTTCAAATCCTGCCTCTGTCACTTATGGGCTACGTGTCATTTCAAAAGTTTTATTCTCTCTCTTAATTTTATCATCTCTAAAATGGTGGTAAAATCTACCTCTTAGGGATATTTTGATAATTAAGTGAGAAAATATATGCAGAATACTTAACATAGCATCTGGCACAGACCAGAAGTTAACAGATGTAATTGATGGCTTTTAAGGGGAAAATGGTGGGACAGGAGAGCAGAGAGAACTGCAAGAGGTTAAAGAAGGACCTATCATGAAGAAAAAGAGATTATTTGGCCAAAAATGGAGAGATATCATGGAATGTTCTTAGAAGAGGCACGGGGTAAAGGCTTTGCTTAAATTTGCTCTGTACTGACCAAGGGTTATCATTGTTATTGTTATCCTGGAAGCCTAGTTAATTAGGGTTGGGCCATCTTCTCACTTATATAAGGCCATTTTAATCTTTCGAATATAAATAAAACAATTGTACAACTAAAAGATCAAAATATATACAAATAGTTTAAGATGTAGCCTCTTTGAGGGAATAATATGGCACTGCCTCAAAAATCAAAAATGGAATTACCATCTAATCCAGCAAACCCACTTCTGGGTATATGTCCAAAAGAACTGAAAGCAGGTAATTGAAAATATATTTGTGTACCCAGTTCATAGCAGCATTATTCACAGTAGCCAAGAGACAAAAACAAAACAAAACAAAACCGAAATGCTCAACAACAGGTGAATGTGGTATATATATCCAAAGGAATATTATTCAGCTTTAAAAAGGGAAAATCAGGGTCACCTGGGCGGCTCAGTGGATTAAGCCTCTGCCTTCAGCTCAGGTCATGATCTCAGGGTCCTGGGATCGAGCCCCACATCAGGCTCTCTGTTCAGCAGGGAGCCTGCTTCCCCCTCTCTCTCTGCCTGCTTCTCTGCCTACTTGTGATCTCTCTCTCTGTCAAATAAATAAAATCTTTAAAAAAGTCTCTAAAAAAATAAAATAAAAAGGGGAAATCAGACACACTCTTTCAACATGGGTGAACCTTGAGGTCATTATATTAAGTGAAATGAGCCAGATACAAAAAAGCAAACACTGTGTGAATCTCCTTCTATGAAATACCTAGAGTAGTTAAGTTCATAAATAGAGAAAGCAGAATGATGGTTGCCAGGAGCTCAGGGGAGTAGGGAAATGGAAATTTATTGTTGAATGGGTGCAGAGTTTCAGTTTGGAAAGATGAAAAAGTGGATGGTGGTGATGGGCGCACAACAAAAAGAATGCATTTAATGTCTCTGAACCATACACTTAAAAGTGGTTACAATGGTAAATTTTGTATAATTAACCACAATTTTATATACATGTACATATATACATATATATACATTTCCAGACAATAGGAGCAAAATAAGGCACTGCCCTTTGCTAGATAAAAAAGATTGGTAAGTTACCAGAACAATCAATTTGTAATGGTAACTTTTAAATTATGAAATATTTCATACATAGAAAATAAAATGCATGGGAGAACCTGGGTGGCTCCATCAGTTAAGTGTCTGACTCTTGATTTTGGCTCAGGTCATGATCTCAAGGTCATGGGATCAAGCCTTGCATCAAGCTCTGTGCTTAGGGCAGAGTCTTCTTGAGATTCTCTATCTTCCTCTCCCTCTGCCTCTCCCCCCACTTGCTCTCTAAATAAATAAATAGCATATATATGTAATCCTACACGATATATTTCCTTTCCATCCAGCATTGCTAGATTCACCCATGGTGGTGTCCGTAGCCTACTCACTGATAACTCTGTTGTCTTCTCAATGAATTGAAGCTTTTATCATTACGTGATGACCTTCCTTATTCCTAATAGTGCATTTTGCCTTGAAGTTTCTTTTCTGGTATTAACATGTCTGCATCGATTTTCTTTTGGTTTTATTTACCTATTTATCCATATATCCTTTCACCTTCAGACTTTGTGTCCTTAGGTCTTTTCAGATGTGCCCATAGTTGGATTTTTTAAAATCTGGTCTGATAATTTCTGCATTTTGATGGCCACACTTAAGACCATTTCTTTTTATTGTGATTACTTGATATAAATGGATTACTTTCTATCATGTTATTCATCCACTTTTTCTATGCTCTCTCCATTCTTCTCTTGCCTTCATGTGGGTTGATCAAGTTGTTTTGTTCTTGTTAATTCTTTTTCTCCTTTCTTCTGGTTTGGTGGTTGTATTATTTCTGTAGTAATTACTCTTCAAATTTAATATGTGTATTTGACTTTTTACAAACTCTGAAATCAATCAACATCTTTGAACTCTTCTTCCTTCAAACAAAAGAACATTCAGTAAATGAGAATGGAGTACCACCAGCCTGAGGCCACTTTACCACCAACCTGAGGACACTTTAATTTCTTTTTTTGGGATTCCCCAACAAGGTCAGTGGTATAAATCTAAAACTTAGAACGTAGTTCATGGCAACAGACTTGCGGGAGACTATCTTGCCCCAACAAGAAGCAACAATGAAGACATTTCTGCCTTGTTTCCCCCTGCCTGTAGGCACCTGTTTTTACTGCTTACATTGAGGGTGTGTTATCTATCCTCTAGGGTCTCAGTCCCACAGTTCATTTGTTCACTTTTGTGGGCCTACCACCTGGTCTGTTTGCAAGTTGTCTGATCATCTTTATGAAAGGTTCAAGTTCCTGGCATCTATATCTGCCCCTTACTTTCTGCATTTGCTTACCAGTCTCCTTTCTGCTTTACTCGCTTTATTTGGAACTTAAGGATTTCTCTCACTTTTTTTCAAGTTCAGCAAGACAATCTAATCTGAAAGGTATGTTTGCTGAGATTTGTCTAACATGTAGGTGTGAAGATGGGGGCTTTTTGGATTATCTAGTCTCTTTTTCTCTACAAACAGCAGGCAAAATCTTTTAATCTGCTGTTTGCATATTATCTATGGATTTTTATGGTTTTTTTCAATTTGTCCTGGAACATTCTGAATAAAATGTACAAGTTTTCCCTTTTACAATTAAAAAGATAAATACATGAGGTGTAAGGAGAGATAGTCACCAAATGGCTGTTTAGTGATTATTTTTATTTGGAGATAACCTAATATCAAATAATAAAAGATTCACAGAGTAAATTTTGCTACAATTTATTCTGCCATAAGAGCTCTGTGTGTGTGTGTGTGTGTGTGAAATGGAAGATGTTCATGACCCCATTTTTATTTATACAAACACATATAATTTACACTGAAAAAATTCTGGAAAAAGACATCCATATTTGGGGGTGACAACACTAGGGGATATTTTTGCTTACCTCTTGCTGATGTCTACTTTTTAAATGAAGAAGTATTGTGTGGTTTTTATGTAATGGACATAATTACAAGAACAAAAAGAAACGATTAGTAACCCATTCTCTAACTCTGGAGTTGTGTAACAGTAGAATGCATACACCTTATGAGGGACTGAACTCTCCCCAGTATGAAAAGTATCAGCGGCAGGGTGGTATCCGGCCCAGGATTCCCATCATTTTACGATTCAAGATCCCCAATTTATTTATTTATCTTTCCCCTGCCATCAGGTCGACCAAGCAATGCCTCAGACAGATAAGCAAATATGCATCCCCCCGGAGCTGCCGGAATTGCTGAAGCAATTCACCAAAGCCGCCATTCGGACCCAGCCGCAGGATCTCATCCAGTGGGCTGCGGAGTACGTACTCATCACCTCAGCCCCGGGTGCCCCTAGGGGGTGGAGGCGGGGCGTGGAGGAGGGGAGGTCCTCGGGAAAACTGAGGAGGTTGTCATGGCTGCAGCCTGGGAGTCGGGACCGATTAGCATCATCTTGTGATGTTCAGCTCTCAAATTGCTCTGGTGCTTTAAAATCCACCCATAAATACATCACGCTGGGTGAGGGTGGGTCGCCCTCCCCTAAGCGACCCAGACTGAGCGATAGGACCCCAGAGCAATCGGCCGAGGTTCCTGGGGCGATCAGCAGGAGGTAGAGTCCCACAACCCGGCCGCACACGCACCTGGTGCGGTCCCTGCGCCCCCTCCCCCGTCCCAGGGGAAAGAGGAGTGGGGGCTGGGCAGGTGGGGGCGGTGGCCTCTGCAGCCCCGCCTGCCTTCTCTGGTCCGAAGCAGGGCCGGATCTCGGGTCTCACCACTAGAGAGTAGCAGCGCGCCTCGGGGAGCCGGGCCCTGAGGGCGCCGGCTGGGCTGTGCGTGCTCTGTCCCAGCTGGTTCACCTCTGCGCTTGCGCCTTGTTGACGACCCCCCCCC
>ML110310.1:49523-109664 GCA_003697995.1 Taxidea taxus jeffersonii | reverse complement strand
GTGAATTGTGTAAGATTGATGAATCACAGACTTGTCCCTCTGAAGCAAATAATACATTATATGTTAATTTTTTTAAAAAGTTTGAAAAGAATAGGTATTAACTGTTCTTTAAATGTTTGGTAGAATTCTTGTGTGAAGCCATCTGGTCTTGAACTTTTGTTTGTTGGGAGTTTTTTGATTACAGATTCAATTTCATTGCTGGTAATCAGTCTGTTCAAATTCTCTTTCTGCTTCAGTTTTGGTTGGTTATGTGTTTTTAGAAATGTATCTACTTCTTCTAGGCTGTCCAAATTGATGGCGTATAATTTTTCATAGTATTTCCTTACAACTTTGTTTCTGTGGTGTTGGTTGTTATTTCTCCTCTTTCACTTCAGATTTTATTTGAGTCCTGTCTCTCTCTCTCCCTCTCTCTCTTTTGTGCCTTTTTTTTTTTTCTGAGTCTAGCTAGAGGTTTATCAATTTTCTTGATTTTTTTCAAAGAATCAGCTCCCAGTTTCTCTGGCCTGTAGTCCTGCTTTGTTTTGTTTTTAAAATTTTATATCATTTATTTTTATTCTAATCTTTATCATTTCCTTCCTTCTGCTGGCTTTGAGTTTTGTTTGTTCTTTTTCTAGCTCCTTTAGGTATAAGGTCAGGTTGTTTATTTGAGACTTTTCTTGATTCTTGAGTATTGCTATAAACTTCCCTCTTAGAATGGCTTTCACTGCATCCCAAAGATTTTGGACCATTGTGTTTTTATTTTCATTTGTCTCCATGTATTTCTTTTTTATTTCTTCTTTTATTTCCCAGTTTAGTCACGCATTGTTTAGTAGCATGTTGTATTTGTGCTCTTTCCAGGTTATCTCTTGTGGTTGATTTCTAGTTTTATAATAGTTTGGTCAGAAAGGATGCATAGTATCTGTTTGGATTTGTTGAGACTTATTTTGTGGTCTAATATGTGATGTAATATGGAGAATGTTCTATATGCACTTGAAAAGAATGTGTATTCTGCCATGTTAGGATTGAATGTTCTGAATATATTTGTTAAATCCATCTGTTCCAGTGTGTCATTCAAAACCACAGTTTCTTTGTTGATTTTTTGGTTTAGATGATCTATCCATTGATGTAACTTCTTAGTATCCTTCTTTGTTTCTTGTTACAGTCTTTGTTTTAAAATCTATTTTGTCTGATATAAGTGTTGTTACCCCAATTTTCTTTTGATGTCCATTTGTATTATAAATGTTTATCTATCCCTTCACTTTCAATCTGCAGGTGTCTGTAGGTCTGAAATGAGTCCCCTGTAGGCATGATATAGATGGATCTTCTTTTAAAAATCCATTCTGTCACCCTGTGCCTTTTGATTGGAATGTTCAGTCCATTACATTTAAAGTATTTATTGATAGATACGTATTTATTGCCATTTTGTTGTTTTTGTACTTCTTCTCTGTTCCTTTCTTCCCTTGTTCTCTTGTCTCACAAGTTAGTTTTCTTTAGTGATATACTTAGATTCCTTTCTCTTTATTTTGATTTTATATTACTGGTTTTTGACTTGTGGTTATTATTATATTTGTATATAACATCTTTTGCATGTAGCAGTCTGTATTAGGATGATGGTCACTTAAGTTTGAACCCATTCATTACTCCTCTACTCACCATGTTTTAGATATATGCTGTCATACCTTACATGTTTTTATTTTTGTGAGTCCCTTGACTGACTTTTACAGATATACTTATTTTTATTGTGTTTGTGCTTCCTACTTTTCTACTTTTCCTACTTTTCTTATTCTTATGATCTTTCTTTTCTACTTAAAGAGTCTCCTTTAATATTTCTTTTTTTTTTTTTTTGACAGACGGAGATCACAAGTAGGTAGAGAAGCAGGCAGAGAGAGGAGGAAGCAGACCCCCTGCTGAGCAGAGAGCCCGATGTGGGGCTCGATCCCAGGACTCTGGGATCATGACCTGAGTCGAAAGCAGAGGCTTTAACCCACTGAGCCACCCAGGCGCCCCTTTAATATTTCTTGTAGGGCTAGCTTAATGATCATGAACTCCTTTAACTTTTATTTTTCTTGGAAACTCTTTATATCTTCTTCTATTCTGAATGATAGTCTTGCTGGTTAGGGTATTCTTGGCTGCAGATTTTTCCTTTCAGCCCTTTGAATGTTTCATGCCATTTCTGTCTGGCCTGCAAGATTTCTACAGAAAAGTCTGCTTATAGCCCTATGGAGTTTTCCTTGTATGTAACTGTGTTCTTTCCTCTTGCTGCTTTTAAAATCTCTTTTCACCATTACTTTTTGCCATTTTAATTATTATGTGTCTTGGTGGGGATGTCTATGCTTATTGATCTGAATTTCTGTTTCTTTCCCTAGATTTGAGAAGTTTTCAGCTATTATTTCTTCAAATAAATTTTCACGCCCCCCACCCCCGGGATCCATATAATGTGAATGTTGTTATGCTTGATGGAGTCATTGAGTTCCCTAAGTCTGTTCTCATTTTGCATATATATATATATATATATATATATATATATATATATATATATTCCCCTCCTACATGCTCACCTGGATTACTCCCCATTACTCTGTCCTCTGTATTGCTAGTTTGTTCTTCCTCTAGTCTATTTATTCTACCCACTGTGTATTTTTAATTTTAATTATTGTGTTCATCTCACATTGGTTCTTTTTTAAATCTCTGTTAAGGGTCTCACTGATGTCCTCCACTCTTCTCAAGTCCCGTGTGTATCCTTATGATTATTACTTTAAATTTTCTATCAGGCACATTACTTATTTCCCTTCCACTTAGGTCTCTTGATGTGGTATTGTCCTGCTCTTTAATTTGGGATATATTCCTCTGTCTTCTCATTTTGTCTAACTCCCTGTGTCTGTTTCTCTGTGTTAGGAAAGTTAGCTTCATCTCTTGTTCTTGAAAGTAGTGGGCCAGATGCACAGTTTTAACAAGGCATGTACTGGTCCTCTTCCAGAGGTGACATGCTTCCACTGCTGAAACTGGAGCTGGCCAGGTGGATCTGCAAAGCATGTGGACAGGACACTCAGTTATAACAGAGTGTGTGCCTCCTCCATTGGGGGTGACTGAATGGCTGCCACTGCTGCTGCTGGTTATGAGGCCCTGTAAAGTGCCTGATTGGGAGACATGGTGTTTGTAAGGTTTATGCTGGTCTTCTAGAGGAGGGGATCTGCAACACAGAGACTGAGGCAGGCCCAACTGGAGGGGATGAGATATGGTATAAGCAAGTTAGGTGGTGGATTCCAGTGCTGCACTCGTTTCTGTAGGTGGCTGTGTGTTTGTTCTGGGAGGTAAGGGAGGGAAATGATGCCTGCCAGCTCCTTTAATCAGAGGAGTCTCCCAGTGAGTCCCTGTCCCTCTTGGACAGGCTCTGGGATTAGTAAACAACTCTCCCTCCTATATGGCCCAGTCATTTTTCAAACTGCTGCTTCTATGCTGTATCTCTGCAGGCTTCTTTTTCATGCTGTCTGTTTAAGGGTGAGGGCTCAGTTTCCTTTCACCCTAGAGGCTTTTGCAGAACTGAGCCTGCTGATTTTTAAAGTTCCAGGCTTTAAGTTCTGCTACTGAAGAACTCAGAAATTTGGCCTCTCTGGTTTTCAAAGCCAAATGTTTTGGGGATTTGTCTTCCCTGTGTGGGCTCCCTGGTTGGATAGTCTATTTCTCTCCTGTCTCTGCACTGGTGGCTCTCTCCCTCCTGTGGACAGACCCAAGGATCCAATTAGCTCTTTTCTACCCTCTTCATTGTGGCTTCCTCTCTGTCATTAGTTGTGGAGTCCTGCCAGTCTTCAGGTTGTTTTGGGTTATTTTCACTGATGTGAGTGTTATTCAGTTCTATTTGTGGGATGAAGTGAGCATAGGGTCCTCCTATTCCACCTCTTCCCTAGGAGTCTCCTTCTATACAAATTGCTTCTAACCAAGAAACTCATTTAACAGAAAAAGATGTATAGCAATAAATTCTCAAGAAATTTATTAATGCCCATATCCAATTACCCTGCAATAGTTTAACTAATAGAAGATGCAGTTAATATGTCAACTGGAAGAAATACTTGCAAAGTTAGGGCATTATCCCTAGGTTGCTTTTAACAAGCAACTGGTAAGAAACACTTGGGTCTGAAAAGCAAACAGAATTTGAGAAACATCTCTTATTATTACAAAGATGAACCATTTGAATAACTTGGGTTTTCTAAAACTTCAACTTTAGGCTCTAGTAATTTAGATATGTTCATCTTTTAGAAAGAAAAACTTCTATGAGGGAACTCAGTAATTCAATTCCATTGAGTTGGGGGTTAAGATTTCCACCTGACCATATTGGGCTCTTTATGCCACTGAAATCACAAAGAAGGCTATGTCTCTTCTATTTGGGGTTATTGACGCTGATTATTAGGGAGAAAATGTGTGGTTGGAGCCAAAGGGGACTTGGTAAGCTCTATATCTGGATACTAGGAGATCTGGGGAAGGGGCTTCTTAGTATTCCCATTCTTCTTTTTATCTTAGTAAAACTTAACAGACACCTAGAGCAACAAAATAAAAACAGTGCTTTTGAGAATTCATATCTTTCACAAATGAAGTTGTGTGTGACTCTGACAGGTTATAGAACCCTGAGCAGCCGAAGACAAAGAGGGCATGGAACAGGTAGAAGAATAAGGAAGCTGTAAAAAAACACCTATGTTCTTGAGATTAGATTTAGGATCAATGACTGTATCAGCTAAGCATATTTTTTTTTCATGATATTTCATATGTGTTAACAACATTTTCCTTTCTTTTCTCTTTCCCCTATCCTCTTAAGTAGTGGTTGCTATTGGTGGCAAACTTTATCCTTGTGTTACAGAATGTTCAGGTAGAGGTTGAATGAATTAGAAGAGGAATAACATCATCCAGAGATAGGTATTGCAAGTTTTAAACCTTTGTATCTGCCCTTTCTGGGGAAATGAGAGAGTTTTTATTTTTATGAAGGATACTTGAATCTTGTTAGGAAGATATTTGACTTTGTTTTTGTTGCTCTATGGTGGTTTAAATAAAGATGGAAGAATGCATAGGGATGCTGAGTGGCCAAAAGCATAGATTTTGCTATTGATCTCCATGTCTTAGCATCAAACTTGCCTTACATACTTTATTCTCTGATCCTGGGATTGGGATTCTACAAGTTACATTTCCCAGACTACTTTGTAAACCTCCTTCCAGTTGGTTTTATAAATGGCAGTCGCTGATGGCAGACTGGAGAGAGAGAAGATAGGGAGAAGAATTTATGTTCTCTTCTCAACTCTGTCAGCTTTCCACAGGTAATCAAAGACAGCTGTGACTTTGGTCTCCAGTTTCTCTTTGCACCCTCATTACCAATTGTGCTAGGCCTCCTCAGAGTTGTTGTTGTTGTTGTTGTTTTAAGATTTTATTTATTTGACAGAGAGAGAGAGATCACAAGGAGGCAGAGAGGCAGACAGAGAGAGGAGGGGAAGCAGGCTCCCCACTGAGCAGAGAGACTGATGTGGGGCTTGATCCAAGAACCCTGAGATCATGACCTGAGCCAAAGGCAGAGGCTCAACCCACTGAGCCACCCAGGTGCCCCCTTCCTCGGTTTTGAAGGGTTTTGAAGCTAGCAGACTATTCCACTTTTGGGGGTGCATGTACTAGCTACATGGCATATTTGCCCCCAGGGAATGCTGAGCACCAGGTATGCTGTGCTACCCTTACAGATCTAAGCACCAACCATGAGGTGGCTCCTCTGCCAAGTTGCTAGGTTCTGTTAGCTCTACTTCTTCAAAATGGTGACCACTGCTTCCTGTTCAACCCTTGGGATAGTAATTTCTTCCTGTGGATAATAATAACTGGTTACCTAAGCATTCCAACTCTCAGCTTTTCAACCCTAGTTAATTCCCTGTGTTAAATTCTATTTGCTTGAAATTATTACTGTACTTTCTGTCTCAATTTTTAAAATACTTATTTTTTTTAAAGAATTTATTTATTTTTCTGAGAGTGAGATAGAGAGAACACAAGCAGAGAGAGTGGCAGGCAGAAGGAGAAGCAGGCTCCTGGCTGAGCAAGGAACCCAGTGCGGGAGTTGATCCCAGGACCCTGGGATCATGACCTGAGCCAAAGACAGATGCTTAACCAGCTGGGCCACTCAAGTGTCCCTCAATTAATTTTTTTAATTGAAGTATAGTTGACATGCAATATTATATTAGTTTTAGGTGTATAACATAATAACTCAACATTTGTATGCATTATAACATGCTGCCCATGGTAAATGTAGTTACCGTCAGTCACCATACAAAGCTATTACAATATTGAATATATTTCCTATGCTGTACTTTACATCCCCATGACTCATATATTTTATAACTGAAAATCTGTACCTCTTAATCCCCTTTCCCTATTTCACCCATGCACCCACCACCCCTCCCTTCTGGCTACCACGAGTTTGTTCTATGTATTTATGAGTCTGACTTTTATTTTGGGAAGCTAGACCCTGACTTGCACACTACTCAAGGACAGGTATTAATTCTGATTAATCTTTAAGTCTTGCCACTTAACTCAGTGCTTGACACATAGCATTGCTGGATAAATGCAAAAGGTGAGGCATAATGATTTTTATAAAGCATTTGAAGCACTGCCAGGTGAAGAAGTATGAAAGTCTTCAAGCCATATGTCTGATTATATTAGAAATTATGGAGAAGATTTCAATCCAACATTAGGAGAAAATTTCTATTCCCATTGATGAAACTGTCTTAAAAAACCCAACATGGGATGCTTGGGTGGCTCGGTAGGTTAAACTTCTGACTCTGGATTTTGACTCAGGTCATGACCTCAGGTTGGTGAGATCAAGCCTGACTTTGGGCTCCATACTCAGCACAGTCTGCTTGGGATTCTCTCTCTCTCTCCTTCTGCCCCTCCCCCTTTCTAAATGAATGAATGAATGAATGAATTAATGGGTGAATGAATGAATGAACAAATGAATAATTTATTTATTTATTTATTTGACAGACAGAGATCACAAGTAGGCAGAGAGGCAGGTTGGGGCGGGGAGGGGGAGGCGGAGAAGCAGAAGCAGGCTCCCTGCTGAGAAGAGAGCCCGATGTGGGACTCCATCCCAGGACCCTGGGATCATGACATGAGCCAAAGGCAGCGGCTTAACCCACTGAGCCACCCAGGTGCCCCTAAATAAAATCTTAAAAACAAAAAACAAACACCAAATTGTCCATCACTGTACTTATTTAAGCAGAAGCCGAGTGACCTTTTGTCAGGGATGTAGTAGAGGAGTTCCTTAAATGAGTTGAAAACAGATAACGTTGTGTTTGTTTGAATGATCTTCTAGTACTAAGATTATGTGATCCTTGCTCATAAACTGTATCCTAGTTAATTCAACTAAAATACGCCCCATCTCTTGATAATGATACCGACACTGTTACAGCACTGGAGGATGGTAATAGTTTGTATTTGTATTGTTCTTTACCATTACAAAATACCTTATATTCATTTTCTTAAATTTTACCAAGTTTTCTGAGGTAGGTAAAATAGTATCTATATATTAGAGATGAGAAAAACTGAGGTTCCAAAGGTATAACTTATCCATTATTCTTTTATTTTAAAAGAAGTCAAGATTGCAGACAGAATGCCATGTTTGGACTTTGTCCCCCTTGTGGTGTGTGTATGTGTGTGTATATATGTGTCTGTGTGTATAAGAGAGAGAGAGGGGATGGGTGGGGCAGAGAGAAAGAGAGAGAGAGAGAGAGAGAAGAGAGATTAGTCAGAGGGCATCAAGATGGTATCTGGAACCCTAGAGGCTTTGAAACTTGATTTGTAAAAATATTCCTTAAATATTTATTTATTTATTTGGGGAGAGGGGCAGAGGGAGAGAAATCCTCAAGCAGACTCCTCACTGAGCACAGAACCAGATGTGGGGCTCGATCCCAGGACCCTGAGATCTTGACCTGAGCTGAGTGTTGGCCACTTAACTAACTGAGTCACCCAGGTGCCCCTTGGTTTGTAAAAATGTTTAATGTCACTTTCTTAACTTTTATTTCTGTTTTCTGACACAAAATGTATTTTAAGATCTAACCATTTGGGCCAGAATTCCAAAAGCAGCTGGTGTTTTAAAAAATGTTTTCTTTATTAAAAAGCAAACAACATACTATGTATTTATGGAATATCCATTTTTGAAATATTGCAATTAGGATCATTCCTGATTTTTGACCCTTTTTCCTGCCTTTGCTTGGTAGTGCTCTGAGTTTTAGTTTTATGTCTAAGAGCTCAATGTAACACCTCTGGTGATTCTATGTATGCAAAAATTAAAGAATGACACCAAGCAAATATTTCTGCTAAAATATGGAGGTTATAGAACCATTCTTGGGCACCAGTATCTTCAGAAGTGAGAATTTCCAGGCCCCCCAAACAGTGTGGCATTTAAACACTAAATGCATATAAGCCCTTAGTGTTCATTAAAATTAGTAAAAGAAAACAGAGCTTTGGAAGTGTGCTTAATGCTGAACTCAACGCTAGGAGTTTAATATGCACTTGGGCTAGGAAAGATACCAGACATGCAGGTTTACACCCAAGAGACATCTTGTAGGTTAATAAATATTCCCTCTGGTCCAAATTTAAATGTTGAGCTACATAAAGTTGTATTTATGTATTCTCCTTGGAATCAAACACACATAAACACATGCCTCTATTTTATAACTTTTTCTTTCACATTTGTTAGAATTAATAAGTACTGATTCCAGTAAATAAACCAGCTAAAACTTATTTTTCACTTGCTGGCTTATATTTGAAACCCCTGATCCTCACTGTCCACATTGTCTCAACAACAAATATAACATTGCTTGTCCCCCAGGGGACCACTTTCTGCTACTCTGGAGGATGATAGGCTATTACTAAGAGGGAAGTGAGTCTCATGGATGTTAACTCAGTGACTTAACCAAAGCCACAGAGTTATTAAATGGTAGAGCAGGAATTAAAACCAAAGGTTTGAGAAGGCTATAATGATTTTGAATTATTCTGCCTTACTCAGAAAGTAATTTCTTCTAGTTTCTTCTAGATTATTGAGCAAATATTCTTTGTCTCTCCCCACTGAAAATTGAGCGATTTTGTCAAGTTATGCTGGGTAACACATGATTTACATTTCTTTCCAACTCTTTTAATTTTGGAATTAACTTTAGGCTATTTTTATTTCAACTCATAAATATTTACTGAGTGTCTGCTCTTTAGATACTAAAGGTACAATAATGAATAAAATAGATCAAAGCAATATAGTTGGGGAGGGGTGCTTTTTTATGAGTTTGTTTGGGGAGATCTTTCTGATTATGTTTTTTGGAGCACAGTCCTGAATAAAGTTAAGAAGTGAGCCTTGAGTCCCTCTGTAAAAGGAGGGTCCAAAGGAAGGGAAGAACAATTTCCATAGCCCTGAATTGGGAATAAAATTGACATGTTTGAGAAAGAAAATGGGGGCCAATGTGAATGGATTGAGCGAAGGGAAGGGTCAGAAATCTAGCAAAGGGACTGATCGCATAGGACTACAAATAAATAGAAATAATAAATAGAAGCTATTGGAAGGGTATTAACATAAGACTAAAATTATTTTAATAGATTACAACGTGAAAATAAGGAGACCAGTTAGGAGTCTATGAAATAACCACTTGAGAGGTGATAGTGGCTTCTACAAGGGTAGTGGTATTGTAAACCAAAGAATTAGTTAAATTTTGAATAAATTTTTTTTTTTAAACATAGATTAAAGTCATCAGTCAACCATTTAGGATTTTATTTATTTTTTTGACAGACAGAGATCACAAGTAGGCAGAGAGGCAGGCAGAGAAGAGGGGAGAAGCAGGCTCCCTGCTGAGCAGAGAGCCCGATGTGGGGCTCGATCCCAGGACCCTGAGACCATGACCTGAGCCGAAGTCAGAGGCTTTAGCCCACTGAGCCACCCAGGCGCCCCAAATTTTGAATAAATTTTGAGAATAAATTGACAGTATTTGCCATTGGTTTGGATGTGGGATATAAACAAAAAGTGAAGATTTGAGATAGTTCCAACAGTTTTTGCTTGAGCAACAGGAGGCATGGAGTTGCTATTTACTAAGATAAGATCACTATATGAGCAGATTAGAGGGATGTGCTGTGAGAGGGATGTGCTGTGTAACATTTTCCAAACATTTTGACCATAGAAGTATTTTAACATGAAGCTACCATTAAGATTAATTTGCAAGATATTCCATTTGGTAAATGCCATTTTGGGTTTCATCTTTCTGTTAACACATGTCATCCCTAAATGTAGTACCAGTCCTAGCATTAGCACACCACCTAGCAAATAACCGTTGTAAAGTCCTTACCTGACTTCCTCAACCCCTGCAACGTAATTGACTTTTGAATATACATGATGGCTAATACTAGTAGGAATTTCAAATCTGAGGAATCAGTTGAGAATTAGTTCACTCAGATTTTAATCTTCAAACTTAAATTGATGACAACTATTTTTTTTCCTGTCTACATGTCTCACTGAAGTAAATAAATGATAAAGGAATAGAGTCTAAAACAGGAGACAGTGTGATGTTGGATGCCCTATTGGCATTTTCCGTCTATCTCCTTAATGGCCTCTCTTTCCTAATTTTAACTTTGTCTAAAAGAGGAAATCCTACCATTTTTCAAAGATGAGGGTCCATCTTTTTTAACCATGAAATATTGACTTGCTTTTTATATAACTTTCCTGTCTTTGCAACACTTAAACCATGCTTAATCTAGTACTTTCTTCTTTCCTCTTATCAGAACAATGCTACAAAAATACACTGAAAAAGTATTTTCAGTGTAGAAAATTAGGACAATATGACCAAAACCAGGAGCAACATTGTACACATTGGAGCAATGCATAAATAGCACTCCTATTTGCAGCCAAAAAAAGTTGAATAACAGAGGGCTTAGAGGACTTACTTTAGGTAAAACAGAAGTCAGTAAGTGAATACCTGACTTCCTAAAAACAAAAAACAAAAAACAAAAAACAAAAAAAAACCCCTATTGTGATGTGTAATACAAAATGTTGATTAACTCACTCTGTGTCTTGTTATAAGAACCCCGGAGTTCCTAACACCAACCAGAGAGCTAGAATGTTAAACAATGGCATGTAATTAAAAAAAAAAAGTTAAGATGGATTTTCAAATAGATAGTTCCCTTCTCTGCTGTTAAAATTTATGTATGACCTTGATTCAACTCCTTATTCTTAAGGCCATGGCTTTAATGAGGTCAGAAAATACTGGGTTTGATGGAAATTATGCCCCACTGGCAGAGAAAAGGGAGAATATTCAGGAAGAAAAAGCTCTGGGGAGTGTGGGGAGAGCATCAGTGGGAAAAAGCTAGCAGTTCAGAGGTGATAGAGCGGAGTTCAGACAGTGCTATGTGCATTTGGGGTGTTGTCGGCCATTCTAAGCTCGTGGGATCATTTAACAAACCCTGAGTATTATAAAGCCAAATCT
The DNA here is from genome assembly GCA_003697995.1 of Taxidea taxus jeffersonii. NCBI lineage: Eukaryota > Metazoa > Chordata > Mammalia > Carnivora > Mustelidae > Taxidea > Taxidea taxus. The sequence goes on along the minus strand of ML110310.1, from coordinate 98,211 downwards.
AGGGGCATCTGGGTGGCTCAGTCAGTTAAGTGTCTGCCTTTAGCTCGGATCATGATCCCAGAGTCCTGGGACCAAGCTCTGCATCGGGCTCCCTGCTCAATGGAAGGCCTGCTTCTCCCTCTCCCCCTGTTGCTCCCTGGCTTGTGCTCTCTCTCTGTCAGATAAATAAATATAAATCTTAAACAAACAAACAAAAACAACAAAAAAATGAAAACCAAAGTCCAATTATAAAGTGAAAAATCCAGGATTCTTTTGGCTTCGTAATGTTTTTAAAGTCTAAAGCCAATCTTCTAATTTGTCTAGCAGTACAGTGATTATCAATTATTGACTCTCTGTATTATATTTTGGTGCCATTTTTCATTTTAATGTTTTCATTTTATCTGTATGTCCAATCTGTTAAATTAAATGCATTTAATATCCTGGAAGGAAATGGATGGAATACAGGTCTACTTAACACTATGTGAAAGGATAAACATACACAGTAGAGAAAGTCTATCAATGTAGATGCATTTCTTCTCTTTTAGATTTTTGATTAAAGCACTAATGTCAATAATACAAATACCTTTATGACAATATTTATCCAGTTTTATTTCAATCTATGAAATTCTACCAAAAGATCTTCTAGGTGAAGATTCATTAAAATTCTTTACCCACAATTTCTTTAAAAAAATTGTATGATAAAGGGTAATTTTTGTCACTAAAAATCTTTTTTTTAAGATTTTGTTTATTTATTTGACAGACAGAGATCACAAGTAGGCAGAGAGGCAGGCAGAGAGAGAGGAGGAAGCAGGCTCCCTGCTGAGCAGAGAGCCCGATGTGAGGCTCGATCCCAGGACCCTGAGATCATGACCTGAGCCAAAGGCAGAGGCTTAACCCACTGAGCCATCCAGGTGCCCTGTCACTAAAATTCTTATCAGTGTTTTTCTTTCCCCCTATGATTTATGCAAATTAAAAACTGTATGTTTGGTAGTCAGAATAATGACCCTCCAAAGTTGTCCATGTCCTAATCCCCAGAAGCTGTGAATATATGTTATATGGCAAAGGTTCATTGAAATAGCAGATGGAATTAAGGTTGCCAATCAGCTGAATCTGAGACAGGTAGATTATACTGAATTAGTCACCTAGGCTCAGTGTAAGTACAGGGGTCCCTAAATGTGGAAGAAGGATGCAAAAGAAAAGGTCAGAGGGCTAGGATATGAGAATTTAAAACTATTGTTGTTGGTTTTAAAGATGATGGAAGGGGTCAAGAGCCAAAGAATGTGGGTAGCTCTCTCTCTCTTAGGTCCCAAGGATGGAATGCAGTCCGGCAACACCTTGATTTTAGGCTAATGAGACCCATTTCAGATTTCTGACTTCAGAATCGTAAGGTAATAAATGTGTGTTTAGGTCAGTGGTTTTGTAGTAATGTGTAATAGCAGCCATAGAAAATGAACAGAATGCATTATAATTAAAATGACCTTAATTATGAAGACCTTCTATTATGAATATAAATCTTTAACTGTATGTTTCTTCATGAATAAAGATATATATATATTTTACAAATAATGAATTATGTCTTTATAATTAAATCATACTTTGTTTAAGTTACAATTAAACTATCATATTTAGGACTTGGATTTTTTTTTAATTTAAAGTTTTCTGCATTCTCTAGTTGAGTATTCTTTTTGGTTCATAGAAGGTGATATTTTTGAATCTTATGTCCTTTTATTACTGGTAAAATGAAAACCATTGTTCATATCAAAGCTTATCTTTCTCTCCTAGTAACATTATCTTATTTACTGTTGTGTTAATCAATTCACCTACCTTTCCAGGAATGGAAAATGAGGTAAGGAAAACTTTGCAATGTAATCATTAAGATATGAATTCCATTTCTGGACTATCATTCCATTTCTAAACAAAGCAGCAAGGATGGATTTCTTTAGTTTTTTTTTTCAGTCTCATTGTTTCAAAATATCATAATTACATGAAAAAAATCTTGATTTGAGCCCAAAAACTGGTTTAGGAGCCCCTTAGATGTTGAGAAGTGATTTGTGTGTGGGGGGGAGGGTAGTGGTGTATGATGTATTCATTAAAAATTAACTGACAAATAAATTGAGAAAACATTAACTGACAAAAGGCACTTTTTGCTCAAAATTTTCATCCTGCTTCTGCTGAGACTAAGAAACTTGGGACCATCATCTCTGGCTCTTGGGTAAAATTCTATCAGTGCCAGGAGGGAGTAGCTCCATAAAGGAAGCTGTGTCAGCAGTTCCACATGCATTCTTATTTTCAGAGATTCATAAATTTGCCATAAAAAAAATCTACTGTTGACTGAAACTTGACACACCAAAACCTCCGTCTGGGAGCAGTTCTGTTTTTCTTCAATTTGGAGAAAAGCACCTCAATGGATTGAATTTCTGGAAACATTAGAAGTTAGGTGTTTCAAAGACGTCCTGTGTTTTCTTATAATAATATGCCTTTATTCTTTTAATTATAGAAAACAAGGATGATAATATCAGTGTGGATTCCTCCCACCCAGGAAAGGCCATAGGTTGCTCATTTATTGGCTAACCAGTGGCTGTGAAAACACTCCTTTGCTGGTTTGTTAGTTAAAATAATGATTAAGTGACATGAAGTTGCAATTTACAAAAAAGTAAACCCTCCCATAACAAGACCAACCAAAATCCTATCTAATAATCTGTGGGGCCAAATGAAAACAGTCTAAAATGAAACACAACAATGTTACTGTTACTAAATGACAAAGGGCAAAGGCTACACTGAATTAGTCTGAACTTGCAATCTTTTTAAATAAATGAACATCATTTAGAGGGGAATTAAAGCTCAAAGTAGATGGGTAGATTAAAAGAGGTACAGTTGTTTTAAATGACTTCAAGACTCTAGGCCCACACAGATTGTACATCAGGATCCTGAAAGAACCCGGAGATGGAATTGCAAAACCACCATTTGTATCTGAGGAAATGTGGAAAAGGAGACAATTACTACAAGACCCTAAAAGGTCCAGTGTACATACTTCAAAAAAATAATGGACGAATTTAGAAAATGACAAATCAGGAATAGATTGTTGATCTTCAGAAATATTGTGGAAAAAAATTTAGGAAATATTTGTATGACTTTAGAAAACGATCAAAGAGAAGTTTTGCTCATCAGGAACCAACACGAACAGTGCATCCATACCTTGGCTTGCGCTTTTAACTCCAACTCATTGACTTGCCCCTAGACAGCTCCCTCCAACTCCTTCTTGGAGTTCCCCATATATCAAATGAGACCATTATTTCCCATTTCCAGGCTCAAAATCAGGTCTTCCTTGACTTCTTCCTTCTCTATATGGTCAAATAGCTTAGAAGACACTTTGAATGGTATATGATCAAGGTCTTAAATGACATTTTTAAAAGAACATTTTAGGACAATTTTCTATTTGTGAAAACCCGAAAGACAACAATTATTACATTTCACAAATTTTATTATGGACATTTAAGAATGTCACTGTTATGTTAATTATTTCTTATAACCATGTAAATTCTTCCTGGGTTTAGTTAAAGCTAACTTTAATTTTCCCTTTTTTTCATCATGAACCAAAGAGAACAAGTGATGAACATTTTATAAAAACCCTTCTTATTTTTTAGAACAGTAGTAATGCTGTCCATTAAAAAAAGCTATTCTTTTCTATTCCTTGCCTATCCCTTTGTAATCTTGATTCTCTTCTCATCATTCTAATGAAACTGCTTTCTTAATGGTTACTGATGACTTTATTATTGCCAAATTTGGTGCCATTCTCGATCTGAATTTAAACTTTGACTTTTCTGTGACATTTGATACAACTTGAGATAGTGATTAGTAAGTGCTTATGCTAGACTATTAATTTCAAATTTTAACCTCTGTGAAGTGGGGACTACATTTGCCTTTCCACCAGTATATACCCAGTTTCTTACTTTAACATATGACAAAGTCTCAGTAATAATTGCTTAATAAAGAAAATGCAGTTTCAGCACTCACTTGTGCACTAAACTATACTTTTCAATCAAACAACCTGCCATTACCTTAACTATAACATATTAAAAATGTAATTAATGAATTTTCATCCCTCCCTAATCAAGTTTCTCTTCCTCAATTTACCATCTCCTCCAACAGAATCACATAGGCTGTGAAACTTCAGATTAGTATTTCATTCATTCTATAAATTTTACTTTTGTCTACATCCTTTCATTCACCAAATCTTGCTGATATTTTACTTCACTTGATTCCTTTCTAGTTTTTTTTTAATTGATTGAGAGAGAGAGTGAGAGAGAGAGAGAGATATCGTGAGAAGCAGACTCCCTGCCAAGCAGGGAGCCCGACACCGTCCTCTCTAGTTTTATGAGCATTTTAGATCAGCTGTTTCTATTCTATTAATCCAGAAGGATAAAATCCATCCATTTATGAATAAATAAGTATAGTTAAATAAAATACAAGTGATTTATAGAATTTTGCTTTTTATTTTGAACTGTAGAATAAGACAAGCAAAAGAAAATAAGCAAAACACCAAAACAAGTGCTAACATTTACTGTTACACTTATTTCATTAAACAAACAGGACAAACAAAGAAAACTCAAAACCCTAAGCCAATTTGACTTTTCACAGTCTATCAGGTTCTTTTGTTAAATGCCAGTAGTCTGTGACAATTAGAAGCAGGTGAGAACTATATGACTCCTTGCCTACAACCTCACCCGCTATTGTGACGTTAGGATGAATCAAAAGTCTGAGGATGAATTTGCTATGAAAGCAAACATTTATTAGCAAGCAGGCAACAAAACAATCATCAAGCATATTCTAGGCAGCGGGCAAGGACCTTTGCCTTCTGGCCCTTCAGGTATTTTAATAAGCACTTGGCATAAAAGATCACTTCAGGATGGAAGCAAAATAATGCTATTGGCAGGACCAGTGGATTTTTTTATAGTTCAGTCATGTGATTGCACCCTCTCTTCTGTGCAAGGAACCAAGATGAGTTTTCTCTAAAGGTGTTGGTTGTTGAACTTGCTATTCTTATATTTTGTTCACGCAAAGATGTAAATATCTGTACAATCTGTCTGGCCAAACTGAACACTGCTCAGTTTAATAATTTTTTCTAATACCCCTTATCTAATTAACAGGCCATCTAGTTCTGTCCTTCACAATTAAAATACAGCCCATGAGTGTGGATTCCTGACTACAGTGGGCCAAGTTCAATAAGCATACTTGTATTGTAAATTCTTGATTAAGGTGCATTATATGCTAACAACCTCTGCAAGTCTTCTACTAAGGCTCAGAGTGAAGGTAATTTATACACTTGTACATGCTGTTTATGCTGAACTACTTTAAAAACAATACAATCCTATATTGTAAAAAAAAATTAAAATTGCTATAAATAGGATTACCATATAATAGAAAAAAGAAAATTTTAAAAGTGGCAACAGATAGTAATTTGAAGTAAATTGTGTCTGGTCAGTCTATAGATAAAGGTTAGTTCTTTAAAGATTTTATTTATTTATTTGACAGAGAGAGATCATAAGTAGGCAGAGAGGCAGGCAGAGAGAGAGAGGAGGAAGCTCCCTGCTGAGCAGAGAGCCCGATGCGAGGCTCAATTCCAGAACCCTGAGATCATGACCTGAGCCGAAGGCAGAGGCTTTAACCCACTGAGACACCCAGGCGCCCCCAAAGGTTAGTTCTTTAAATAATGATATCTTAGTTTTATAAAAATGTAATACTCCTATCATTTCCCTTATTTTGTTATGGATTAGTAGTTTTTATTTTACCATAAACTATTATCAGGTATTAGGAACTGTCCTTTTTGAGTTATAATTTATTGACTAGCTAGATGCATGATGAAAAAAGAATTTTTTTAAAATCATTTTTTGTTCTTTTGATTATTGTTTTTAAATTTAATTCTTCGGGGAATGGTGGGTAGTTCTGTCTCATTATTACATTGGAAAAGTTGCCTGGATATGTCTTTTTTAGTTATACTCTATTTTGGCATAGCAAATGTTACTTATTTTTTTTTAATTTTTTGATTTTTTCATAAACATATAATGTATTATTAGCTCCAGGGGTACAGGTCTCTGAATTGCCAGATTTACACACTTCACAGCACTCACCATAGCACATACCCTCCCCAATGTCCATAACCCCACAACCCTCTCCCTACACCCCCCCCCCCCGGTCCCCCTCAGTTTGTTTTGTGATATTAAGAGTCTCCTTTGGTTTGTCTCCCTCCCGATCCCATCTTGTTTCATTTATTCTTTTCCTACCCCCAACCCCCAACCCCGGTTCCATCTCCACTTCCTCATATCAGGGATATCATATGATAGTTGTCTTTCTCCGATTGACTTATTTTGCTAAGCCTAATACCCTCTAGTTCCATTTACGTCGTCGCAAATGGCAAAATTTCATTTCTTTTGATGTCTGGATAGTATTCCATTGTATATATATACCACATCTTCTTTATCCATTCATCTGTTGAAGGACATCTAGGCTCTTTCCATAGTTTAGCTATTGTGGACATCGTTGCTATAAACATTTGGGTGCACGTGACCCTTCAGATCACTACGTTTGTATCTTTACGGTAAATACCCAGTAGTGCAATTGCTGGGTCGTAAGGTAACTCTATTTTCAACTTTTTGAGCAACCTCCATGCTGTTTTCCAGAGTGGTTGTACCAGCTTGCATTCCCACCAACAATGTAGGAGGGTTCCCCTTTCTCCACATCCTCACCAGCATCTGTCATTTCCTGACTTGTTCATTTTAGCCATTCTGACTGGTGTGAGGTGGTATCTCATTGTGGTTTTCATTTGTATTTCCCTGATGCCTAGTGATGTGGAGCACTTTTTCATGTGTCTGTTGGCCATCTGGATATCTTCTTTGCAGAAATGTCTGTTCATGTCCTCTGCCCATTTCTTGATTGGATTATTTGTTCTTTGGGCGTTGAGTTTGCTAAGCTCTTTATAGATTTTGGATACTAGCCCTTTATCTGACATGTCATTTGCAAATATCTTCTCCCATTCTGTCAGTTGTCCTTTGTTTTGTTGACTGTTTCCTTTGCTGTGCAAAAGCTTTTGATCTTGATGAAGTCACAATAGTTCATTTTTTCCCTTACTTCCCTTGCCTTTGGCGTTGTTTCTAGGAAGAAGCTGCTGCGGCTGAGGTCGAAGAGGTTGCTGCCTGTGTTCTCCTCAAGGATTTTGATGGATTCCTTTCTCACATTGAGGTCCTTCATCCATTTTGAGTCTATTTTTGTGTGTGGTGTAAGGAAATGGTCCAATTTCATTTTTCTGCATGTGGCTGTCCAATTTTCCCAACACCATTTGTTGAAGAAGCAGTCTTTTTTCCATTGGACATTCTTTCCTGCTTTGTCGAAGATTAGTTGACCATAGAGTTGAGGGTCTATTTCTGGGCTCTCTATTCTGTTCCATTGATCTATGTGTCTGTTTTTGTGCTAGTACCATACTGTCTTGATGACAGCTTTGTAATAGAGTTTGAAGTCTGGGATTGTGATGCCACCAACTTTGGCTTTCTTTTTCAATATTCCTTTGGCTATTCAAGATCTTTTCTGGCTCCATATAAATTTTAGGATTATTTGTTCCATTTCTTTGAAAAAAATGGATGGTATTTTGATAAGGATTGTATTAAATGTGTATATTGCTTTAGGTAGCATAGACATTCTCACAATATTTGTTCTTCTAATCCAGGAGCATGGAACATTTTTCCATTTCTTTGTGTCTTCCTCAGTTTTTTTCATGAATACTTTATAGTTCCCTGAGTATAGATTCTTTGCCTCTTTGGTTAGGTTTACTCCTAGGTATCTTATGATTTTGGGTGCAATTGTAAATGGGATTGATTCCTTAATTTCTCTTTCTTCTGTCTTGTTGTTTGTGTAAGGAAATGCAACTGATTTCTGTGCATTGATTTTATATCCCGACACCTTACTGAATTCCTGTACAAGTTCTAGCAGATTTGGAGTGGAGTCTTTTGGGTTTTCCACATATAGTATCATATCATCTGCAAAGAGTGATAGTTTGACTTCTTCTTTGCCGGTTTGGATGCCTTTAATTTCTTTTTGTTGTCTGATTGCTGAGGCTAGGACTTCTAGTACTATGTTGAATAGAAGTGGTGATAATGGACATCCCTGCCGTGTTCCTGACCTTAGCAGAAAAGCTCTCAGTTTTTCTCTATTGAAAATGATATTGATAATGAAAATGGGTTTTTCATAGATGGCTCTGATAATATTGAGGTATGTGCCCTCTATCCCTGCAGTTTGAAGAGTTTTGATCAGGAAGGGATGCTGTACTTTGTCAAATGCTTTTTCAGCATCTATTGAGAGTATCATATGGTTCTTGTTCTTTCTTTTATTAATGTATTGTATCACATTGATTGATTTGCAGATGTTGAACCAACTGTGCAGCCCTGGAATAAATCCCACTTGGTTGTGGTGAATAATCCAGTTAATGTACTGTTGGATCCTATTGGCTAGTATTTTGGTGAGAATTTTTGCATCTGTGTTCATCAAGAATATTGGTCTGTAATTCTCTCTCTCTCTTTTTTGTTTTGTAATTCTCTTTTTTGATGGGATCCTTGTCTGGTTTTGGGATCAAGGTGATGCTGGCCTCATAAAATGAGTTTGGAAGTTTTCCTTCCATTTCTATTTTTTGGAATAGTTTCAGGAGAATAGGAATTAATTCTTCTTTTAATGTTTGGTAGAATTCCCCTAGGAAGCCGTCTGGCCCTGGGCTTTTGTTTGGAGATTTTTGATGACTGTTTCAATCTCCTTACTGGTTATGGGCCTATTCAGGTTTTCTATTTCTTCCTGGTTCAGTTGTGGTAGTTTATATGTCTCTAGGAATGTATCCATTTCTTCCAGATTGTCAAATTTGTTGGCATAGAGTTGCTCATAATATGTTCTTATGATTGTTTGTATTTCTTTGGTGTTGGTTGTGATCTCTCCTCTTTCATTCATGATTTCATTTATTTGGGTCCTTTCTCTTTTCTTTTTGATAAGTCTGGCCAGGGGTTTATCAATCTTATTAATTCTTTCAAAGAACCAGCTCCTAGTTTCATTGATTTGTTCTATTGTTTATTTGTTTTGTTTTGTTTTTAGTTTCTATTTCATTGATTTCTGCTCTGATCTTTATTATTTCTCTTCTCCTGCTGGGTTGAGGCTTTCTTTGTTGTTCTTTCTCCAACTCCTTCAGGTGTAGGGTTAGCTTGTGTATTTGAGACCTTTCTTGTTTCTTAAGAAAGGCTTGTATTGCTATATATTTTCCTCTCAGGACTGCCTTTGCTGTGTCCCACAAATTTTGAATCATTGTGTTTTCATTATCATTGTTTCCATGATTTTTTTCAATTCTTTAATTTCCTGGTTGACCCATTCATTCTTTAGAAGGGTGCTATTTAGTCTCCATGTATTTGGGTTCTTTCCAAATTTCCTCTTGTGATTGAGTTCTAGCTTCAGAGCATTGTGGTCTGAAAATATGCAGGGAATGATCCCAATCTTTTGAAACCGGTTGAGACCTGATTTATGACCCAGGATGTGATCTATTCTGGAGAATGTTCCATGGGCACTAGAGAAGAATGTGTATTCTGTTGCTTTGGGATGGAATGTTCTGAATATTTCTGTGATGTCCATCTGGTCCAGTGTGTCATTTAAGACCTTTATTTCCTTGTTGATCTTTTGCTTGGATGATCTGTCCATTTCAGTGAGAGGAGTGTTAAAGTTCCCTACTATTATTGTATTCTTGTCAATGTGTTTCTTTGATTTTGTTATTAATTGGTTTATAAAGTTGGCTGTTCCCATGTTGGGGGCATAGATATTTAAAGTTGTTAGATATTCTTGTTGGACAAACCTTTTGAGTATGATATAGTGTCCTTCCTCATCTCTTATTATAGTCTTTGGCTTAAGATCTAATTGATCTTATATAAGGATTGCCACCCCAGCTTTCTTCTGATGTCCATTAGCATGGTAAATTATTTTCCACCCCCTCACTTTAAATCTGGAGATGTCTTTGGTCTAAAATGAGTTTCTTGTAGGCAGCATATGGATGGGTTTTGTTTTTTTATCCATTCTGAAACCCTGTGTCTTTTGATTGGGGCATTTAGCCCATTTACATTCAGGGTAACTATTGAGAGATATGAATTTAGTGCCATCATATTGCCTGTAAGGTGACTGTTACTGTATATTGCTTCTGTTCCTTTCTGATCTACTACTTTTAGGGTTTCTCTTCACTTAGAGGACTCCTTTCAATATTTCCTGTAGAGCTGGTTTGGTGTTTACAAATTCTTTCAGTTTTTGTTTGTCCTGGAAGTTTTTTTTTTTTTTAAAGATTTTGTTTATTCATTTGACAGACAGAGATCACAAGTAGGCAGAGGCAGGCAGAGAGAGAGAGGGGGAAGCAGGCTCCGCATTGAGCAGAGAGCCCGATGTGGGGCTCGATCCCAGGACGCCAAGATCATGACCTGAGCTGAAGGCAGAGGCTTAACCCACTAAGCAACCCAGGCACCCCAGCATGTCTCTTTATTTTAGTTAACAGTTGGCTTATGTAGTTGGCTGCTCCCATGTTGGAGGCATAGATATTTACAATTGTTAGATCTTCTTGTTGGATACACCCTTTAAAAATGATATAGTGCCCTTCTGTATATCTAACTACAGTCTTTAGCTTAAAATCTAATTTGTCTGTTATGAGAATTCCTACTCCAGCTTTCTTTTGCGGTCTGTTGGCATGAAAGATGGTTTCATTCTGAATGTATCTTTAGGTTCAAAATGAGTCTCTTGTAGACAACGTATGGATGGGTTCTGTCTTTTCATCCAGTTACAACCCTGTGCCTTTTTATGAGAGCATTTAGGCCATTCACATTGAGAGTGACTATTGAAAGATATTTTATTGTCATCATGTTACCTGTGAAGCCCTTGTTTCTATAGATTGTCTCTGTATATTTCTGTTCTATATCACTCTTTGTTGGGTCTTTCTCCTCTTTTAGAACCCTCCTTAATATAACTTGCATGACAGGCTTGGTGGTCACATATTCTTTCAGTCTCTGCCGGTCCTTATCTTTCCATCCATTCTGAATAAGAGCCTTGCTGGATAAGGAATTCTTCGTTGCATATTCTTCTCATTTAATACCCTGAATATGTCTCGCCAGTCCTTTCTGACTTGCCAGGTCTCTGTGGACAGGTCTGATGTTATTCTGATGTTCCACCCTCTGTACTTAAGGACATTCTTTCCCCTAACTGCCATTAAGATGGTTTCCTTGGTTCTAAGATTTGTGAGTTTTACTATTAAATACATGGGTGTTGGTCTGTTCTTGACCTTGGGAGGGGTCCTCTCTGCCTCTAGGATATGAATGCTTGTTTCAGTTCCCAGATTAGGGAAGTTCTCAGCTACAATTTGCTCAAATATATCTTCTAGTCCTCTCTCTCTCCCCATCCCTTCAGGGATCCCAATAATTCTGACATTTCATGGTGTCATTTATTTCTCTAATTGTGTTTTCATGGATTTTAAGCTGTTTGTTCCAGGCCTCCTCTTGTTCTTCTTTTCTATCAGTTTGTCTTCTAGATCACTAATTTGTTCTTCTGGCTCATTTACCCTAGCTATTAGAGTATCTAGATTAGATTGGATCTCATTGATAGCATTTTTGAGTTCTGCCAGATCAGCTCTCATTTCTGACCTTAGAGAATCTATGTTGTCAGGAATGGTTTTCTCCATCCTAGCTATTGTCTTCATAATTGTTACCCGGAAGTCTATTTCTGACATCTTGCTTATATCCATATCCATTAGTTCTGTGCAGAGGTCACAGTCTCTGAGTCTTTCCTATTTTGGGGGTTCTTCCTCTTCATTCTGTTGAGGGGTGGTTGAGGGAGTGTACAGAATCCAAATTATTGACCAGAAACCAAGCAAGATGCACCTATTTTATAGGGACCGTAGGGTTGTCAGCTTCATACTTCCAGCCTGTCTTCTGGGGGAGGGGCCTGCTGCACTGTTACTCAGGCAACCGTGTTTGGGCAGAATTGCCCTGCCCCCTGTGGGGGGTGGTGGGCTCAGTGTAAACCAGTTTGGGGGGGCTTTTGTTCTCTGGCAGCTTTCCCTGGCAGTTTTCTAAATATCTTCTGAGAGAGCAGAAGTGACCATGTGCAAACCTCTGTCTCAGAACAAAGAGATCACAGTCTGTTCCTCAGTGAGCCCTCCAGGCCACACTGTCTCCATTTCTGTCTGTGCTGCTAAAAACTACAGAATCCTGGGTTGTGTGCCCCACAGTAGCACTCTCAGCCCTTGCTTCCAGGTCCAGGCACATCTCTGCTCTTTGTGCTTCTGAAACCACCAGCTGCCCCCAGTTTATATGTGTGCCCCTCACAGCTCCAGGTTTCAGTCTGGGGGTTGCTCTAAAGTCCTTTCCCTGTCTCTATCTCCAAGTATGTGCCCTGTCCCCAACACAGAAGGCTTTTGTGCTCTGGTGGTGCAGGATCCCAGAGGCTCCCTTCCCCTTCTGTTTACCTTCTGTTATATGCCTGAAGAATCACAGCTCCCTGCTTCATACCTTGAAACCAGCCACCAGAGATACTCTGTTTGTAGAGGTACAGATATATCTTCTTAGATCTCATGCTGATTTCTGGGTGTTCAGAATAGTCTGATATCCAGCTCAATTCAGGGGACTGGTTGAAATAGGTTCCCCTACTCCTCCACCATCTTTGCAACCCCTCCTTCTCCTCTAGTTTCTGAAAATGTTGATGAAAGATCTATATAATTTTTTGCTTAACCATATGAAAAAATTCACTAGTGAATCCACCTAGTTATCCAGGAGTTATCTTGAGGGTTAAGTTGTGAATTCAATTATTTATCTTAGATATGAAGCGAGGCAGAATTTCTGTTTCTTACCATTCAATTTTGGTAATATGCATCTTTCAAGAAATTCATTTATTTTATCTAAGTTGTTAAATTTATTGGCATAAATTTATTAGGTCTCTTATCCTTTGAATTTCTATAGGATCTATAGTGATGTCCTCTCTTTTATTCCTGATTTGGGTAAATAATATGTATTAGACCACTTGATATTTTTTCCCAGGGCTCATCAGAGCTCTATTCATTCTTTTTAAGATTTATTTATTTATTTATTTATTTATTTATTTGACACAGAGAGAGAGAGAGGGCACAAGTAGGCAGAGAGGCAGGCAGAGAGAGGGGGGGAAACAGGCTTCTCACTGAGCAGAGAGCCCGATGCGGGGCTCAATCCTAGGTCTCTGAGATCATGACCTGAGCCAAGGGTGGAGGCTTAACCCACTGAGCCACCCAGGCCATCCTATGCTTCATTCTTTTTTCTAATTCACTTTTTTCCCCCCTTCTATGCTTCATTTTGGATAATTTCTATTGTAAAATCCTCAAGTTAATTGATCTTTTCTTCTGAAATGTCTAATTTCCTATTAGGCCCATCAGTATATTTTTTATTTTGTACAATAAATTTTTTTCCAGCACTAATATTCCACCTGTTTCTTTTTTAATCCTCTTTATTATGGTAATCTTTTCCTTTAAATCCATGAAATTTATAAAAGTTGTTCAATTCCATTGTATTTGGGTCTGTTTCTAGTGACTGTTTTTTCTCTTGGCTAGTTACTTCATATGTCTAGCAGTTCTTGATCAGATGGTTGACATTAAAATGTTATATTTTTGAAGTTTTGGATGTTATTCTTTAAAAGCCTAGATTTTTTTTCTTTGATTATTTGTTAGGCAGGTAAGTTATTTGTGGGTCAACCTATTTTTTTAAGGCTAATTTCTAAACTCTATTAAAAAGCTTCTATAGCAGCCTTCAAGGATCGTTTAGTTTTACTAAATTTACCACTTAGAGTCTCTACTGAATACCCTGGGATTTGAATAAATAATCTTTACTTTGGTCAGAATTCAAACAATTCTCAGTCCTATTTCAGGTTTGGAAATCATTTAGGTACAACTCCCAATAATTGTTTCTTCATTGGTAGTTTTTGTTTAACTTCATGGAATCTTTCTATCAATGCCCAGCTTAGTATTGAGCCAAAGATTCAAGAGCTCCTCTATTGCAGATTTCTGGATGACTTCATCCTTCCTTCCCTCTATCTTTCCCTCCCTCTTTTCCTTCCTTCCTTTGTCCTTCTCCTCCTCCTCCTCCTCTTCTTTCTTCTTTTCTTCTTCTATTTGTTGCCTTTCTGGCTCTTTGCCTTTTAAACCATGTAGGCTCTCCCAAATCTTTATTTCTGTGTTCTTTGTATATGAGACATGCTCTGGGGGTTATATTTTCATGCATTGCAGTCTGGCAAGTGCCTCCAGCTAGCTAGAAAGTGAGGGTAGTATTAGGACTGCATTCCTCTTGCCTTCCTTAGTAATCACAGACTTGTTTTGCTTGTTGTTCAATTCCTGCTAACAACTGTTTCATATTTAGTGCAGTTTTAAAATCATTTCCTATCAGGCAAATCTGATAACAGTTAATTCATCATGACTATAGGTAAAGGTTAAAATTATCTTTTAAAAAATATGTACTTTTGGGGTGCCTGGGTGGCTCAGGTGGTTAAGTGTCAACCTTCAGCTCAGAATTCCTGGGATTAAGCCCATTAGGCTCCCTGCTCAGTAGGGAGTCTGCTTCTCCCTCTGTGATCCCCCCTGCTTGTGCTCTCTCTCAAATAAGTAAATAAATAAAATCTTTAAAAAAAAATATATATATATATACTTTTAATGATACCTATTGTACAGGGAAGCGAAACAGCTTATAAAACTATATATTCATTTGGATAATAATTGATTAATATATTTATTGAAAGGAGACAAGTGTGTATATTAAAAATTGTAGGGATTGGTATTGAAATTTTTGTCCTCTTTAGCTTTATTTTTCAAATTTTTAACCATCAATATAGATTTATTTTTTCATTAGAAAGTTGTTATTTTAAAAGGCTTTTCCATGTAGTATATGGTGAGATGTGACCTATAGTACGGTCATTGTATACAGTTCACTTTTTAATAGCTTCATTAACATGACTTTAAAGTCCCATTGTAGTTTTTTGATACTACACCATGCCATGTCCTTCTTTGAAGAGGTCTGGAGGTAGCTTATAGGTTAATAAGTTATTAGAAAATTGGACATTTATGTATTTAATAAACTCAAAACAATAAAGGATGCAGGAGTGTATTCTATAGTTACCTAAGATTGTATAACTGGGCACAGAATTAAGTTTTTTGTTGTTAAGATAAAGTTGGAAACATACTTCCTACTAGAATAAGCATGCATTTATATATTTATAGAGGCAAACTTTTGGCAGGGTACTTATCATAAATAGGATTTTAGTGTGAAAATGCACTCCTATATATTTATAACAAATTAAATGACTCACTTGTAAATTAACAGGATCAATTTAACACATTCATGTGTAAATGTCACTGAGAGAGTACTTCTAAGTAAGTTAGACATCTGCAATATTATTTGTAGTAATACTTTGCTGAATAAACCTTATCTTCATATATCACAAAATAGTAAGTTTTAGCTCAGCTCAGGTCAAAATAAGATAAATTCTAATCAATTTATTCAGAATAAATGAGATTTTATTAAGGGTAGTAGGGATTTGGATTTTGGCATACACTTAATTCTCTTTGTAAATCCCTCATGTAGCTTCCGCACTAACCTTGGCAAAGATGGACAAAGGTAGCCTGTTCGGGCCAACCCCAGTTTTATTCTATCAGCATTTCTACTTCAAGAATGCCAACGAGTTTAGTCCTCAGAAGAAGGCCATAGACTGGAGTATCTTGAGGATTAATCCTATTATTCTCATCATCTCAAGTTATTTAAATCTTCACAAGAAGTCTGAGATTCATTCTTAAAACCTCCTGAGTCCCTGAACCCCTCCATTGTATCTATGAAATACACTACTTTTCATGAGTAAAATCCCTATATCCTCACTTTCTTCTGAAAGTAATATTATCCTCCTCTACTAACACTTGGATGCTTCCTGAGAACACTGATTATACAGAAATTCTTCCTTTCATACTCACATACTGGTGAGCCTGGGGGGAAGGAGTTAGTGCTCTTGTTCCTAATTGCTCCTTCCAGAAGATTGCTTCTTCCTTCCATATAACATGCCCAGATTCTTTGTATTTCAATCATTCATTACAGCCACAGCTGACACATATAATTATACAAGGACAAAAGGGTACCCACACAATACTTTCTAATCTAAAGGTTTCATGGAATTCTTCTTAAGTCATGAGACCTGGCTCAGGGATACATCTATATCATGGTGGAAGCTCCTTTTTTAAAGATATTCAAATGAACCATTGATTTCCTAGTTGACCTTCTGTTCATCAGTGTCTCCCCAGAGGGGGGTTGGGTTTACCCCTAGCCCAAACCCCTGTGTCTTATCAGTTCTTCACATGATATTTTTTCTTTGTCTAAAAGGCATAAAAGCTTCCTATGCTGTTTACTTCTTCAGGTCTTCATTCTCTTGTAAAGGCTCCTGGTGGGGGGATATATATATATATATATATTTTTTTTTTTTTTTAAAGATAGAAATAGCACAGGGGGAGTGGGGAAGAGGGAGAGGGAGTGAGACTCTTAAGCACCTGCTGAGTGCACAGCCCAATTTGGGGCTGGATTTCATGACTTTGAAATCATGACCTCAGCCAAAATCCAGGGTTAGATCCTAAACCAACTTAGCCACCAGGTGCCCCTAATTTAATAAAATTTGTAAGCTCTTCTCCTGGTAATCTGATTTGTCAGTTTAACTTTCAGACCCAGTCTGGGACCCCAATAGAGGCAAGGTAATCTTTTTCCTTCCCTACAATGTCCAGAGCAAAGCTCTTGATTCCTCTGCTCACAAATAGCTCTGTCCTCAGTATTCCTCCTCTGAGGATATTGGCCAATCCCCAAATACTGAGTAATCTTTAATTCATATTGCCTAGTAATCTATATCATTCCATGAGGAAATTCTAGGGGCTACTCCTTCTAAGGACATCTGGAGTCATTCAACTTCCCAGAGGCTGGGTCTAAGTCCCTCAACTCTCACTTGTACTATTCTAATAACTTCCTAGCCAGTATTGCTGCATTCACCCTTGCTTCTGTTCAGGCATTTCTACATAGCATTCAGAATGACACTTTTAAAACTTAAGTTATATCAATCATGATTTAAAAGCATGTCAATCTTATGTTCTAAAATCCTCTAATCAATTCCCATCATACTCTGAAAATCCAAAATCTTTGTCACAGACTAAAAATAACTATATAAAAGACTTTCCAAGTCTAATTACCTACCCTCCTCCTCAACTTACCTACACTGTGTCCTTTAAACACAGTGAGTATCATTTTACCTCAGTACCTTTGCACTAGAATGTTCCCTCTCTGCACAGAATGTTCCCTCCTCACCATCAGACCTAGTATCTACATAATTCATTTCCACACATCGTTTAGGTCTTTGCCCAAATATAACCTAATCTGAGGTGGTCAGATCTTTTGGAACTGCTCTCTATAAATGAGAATAACCTTCCAAGGTGGGGCTCACTCTATTTATCTACTTTGTTTTATTGTCTTCAGATTGCTGATCACAGTCTGATGTTCTATATATTTGTTTGTATATTATCTTCATCCCCTTTTAGAAGGTGATCTCAGTGAGGATCTTGTCTATTTTGTTCACTGTACAAAATCTAATGCCTTGACAGCGCATAGCATATACAGTATTTTTAGATGATTGATTGGATAATTGAATGAATTAATAAACTTTAAAGGCCAGCTCAGGATACTGTTTATTCTTACTTGACTCCCTTTTTATCCCCCATACTTAATATTTAATGAATATCCAAATGTTATGCTGAATATCAGTAATACAAGGTAAAAAAAAAATTGGAAACACAGATTCTAGTAGAGAAAATAGACATCTACTGGAGTAAATATAACTTGTGATTGTACTCCAACCATGGGGCAGAAATGTTTGGAAAGTCTGGGGAAAGACAGCTCACTTAGCCTGAGGGAGGAAGAATTCAAAATTGAACTAGTGTTTGGCAAAGAATAGTTGATGAAGATGAGTATTGATCAGACAAAGCAAGATACAAAAAAGCCTTCTACCTGCATTGGTTGATAGGGCCTCATAACATTATGGCTGGAAAACAAGTAAAATCAATGCTGGAATATAAGCAGCCAAATATAATTGGGTATTTGACCAATTTATCTTCCTTTTTCTTTCTTACCTTCATCATCCTTCTGCTTGTTACTTGTAGATACTGGTTTTCAAGGGACCTGACTTGAAAAAACTTGATTTTCAGAGTCAAAAAAGTTCAGGGTGATTTAGAATAAAGACCTGAGAGACATATTTAGGATTCCCTTTACCTATAGATATCTAAATATTGATTATATATGCAAAATAAGGTGTTCTGTAAAATAGAAATCTCTCCTGAAATTTTGTTAACATTTCACATGACACAGAGTTATAATTCAATAATATTTAGTGAAGTATGACAATATTTGAAATATGAATCAAGTTTTTATTCCTGTGTTTCCTTGTACTACTTAACCCTTCTCAAATTTAAGTACTCAGGCAATTGAACTTTCAATGCTTTAGGGAAGGAGTTTTATAAAACAAAGTGGAGACAAAAGAGCCATTTCTGCCTTTTCATGGCATAAGCAGAAGCCTCAAGGGGACACGAGACCCAAAGAACAGATTCAAAATACATGAAGAACTCGGAGTAGGGCTTCCTGTCTAGAGGCAAATTTCACTTTTCCCAGATTGGAGTGGGAATCTCATTAGAAGGGAAGCCAGGAGAGCTTAAACTGCTGGGTTTGTGAGAAACACTGCTCTCCCTATGAGTGTAAGTCCCACACCCAATGCAGAAATCCTACACATAAATCCTAGTTTTTCAGAGCCAACAGGAGCAAAAAGCTGTGTCTCTACTCCTATAAAAGACAGAACAAGGTCAGTCAAGCATATGCTCAAGGGTGACCCAGACATCAACAGGGTTTTAATTCCATAAAATTTCTATGAGTAGTGTTATCTAGCAGCAACAAAATGATGCCCATGCACTGAGAAAAGACATCAAGGGAGTAAGGGCAAAATCTTGTGAGGCCTTGAGGTTAGGAATGAGGGACAATTCAGCTCAAACTTACATGGCTGATGAAGGACCAGGGGGAATGAGGATGTTGCAGTGGCTATCATCAATAACTAATCCTGATACCAAGGTTCAGATCAGACCCCTTCCTCTTCCACAAGTTTCACCTCATGTTAGAGATCTAGGACCTAAATGAAAACTTAGGGAAATAGGGGTTGAAAATAGAAAAGTAAATTCAATGACAAAAAGGAAGTTTTGCTTCTTACACTTTTGAATGAGTGGGTTAAGAACTGTTTTTGCTACATTTATTATCCATACATACATTACCATAGCAAATTTCTAAAAGCTTATAAGGCCTATTTGTTCTAAATCCAAAAGTATAATGGTCTTTTACTTCCTTATTGAATACAAGCCATAGTAGGGATTTTCTCAAATTGGCTGATTCATTATCTTTTTAAACCTCCATTTTCATGTTATTAGTAGTACCTGAGAAATAATTAATATTCTTGACAAATGCACAAGAATGGATACTGAAATGCAAAGCTTCTCTGAATGTTTTCTTCCTAAATGAGTTTTAGGTATTTACTTTATATAAAAATAGTCTCTGGGTGCTTGTGGCTCTGTCGTTAAGCGCCTGCCTTTGGCTCAGGTCATGATCCCAGAGTCCTGGGATTAAGACCCACATTGGGCTCCCTGCTCTGTGGAAGCCTGCTTCTCCCTCTCCCACTCCCCCTGCTTGTGTTCGCTCTCTCACTGTGTCTCTCCCTGTCAGGTAAATAAAATCTTTAAAAAAAAAAAAAGGTCTTAGACCTACTGAGAAGGTAGTTCTTAAGTTGCCATCATTTAAAAATTTTTAAAAAGTTACCAGGGCTCAGATCCTGGTTAAAATACAGATTATTGAAGACTGAAGGCATTTGTCAGGCTTTTAAGGGAAAAACAAATTTGAGTATTTGAAGAGCTTTGTAGCATGGACTTCAACATATTATTATTACTAATAATGCTGTCTTTGAATGTTGATCTCTGAGAAGCTATCCACTTGGCAAACAGATCAGCAACTCCCATTGCCAGAGCAGTTGAGATGAATGTCAGTTCCTGATGAGGCAGATTAATTTTCCATGAACACGTCATTAAAGCTAGCTTTATATGCAATATACAACATCTCAGCAATCAAAGATCTGTGGAGTCCCAAATATGCAAGAGCAGCAGCTGAAATACAATTTACTTCTTGCTAAAGGAAAAGTGATCACCCAGGCACAAAATCTAGTCTGTGGAAAAGCAAATGAGCAGGATGGAGCCACTTGAGAGTTTGAGTCACTTGCTGTTACAGAGTATTTCTTGGGACTTGGCTACTGTGATTTGTATTCCCCTTGAGGTTGACTGTGACAGACGATTGGGGAGATTTGGAAGGTGTCCTCTACGTATTTATGCAAAAAATATGGGCATGTCAAAAAAGTCAAATGATTGTATATGCTTCTTGCATGTTCTCATATAGTGCCTTGATTTAAAATAGCATCTACTTCGCAGTGTGCAACATATTAACCAGCTGGAATCTCTGGTCCTGTGATTGAGAGAAAAGAAGCAGCCACATGAAAATTAGAAAGAGTAAAATTCTAGCAGGCTCCTAATTCAAAAGAGAGTTACCTGGGAATACTATATCAGAGGGGCTCATTGAGCTCTATTACCAGATGTGAAGCCCCAGCAAGGAAATCCACACTGTGCTTTATTGCTACATTTTATATTTCTTCCTGCAGAGGATAAATTTGTTGGCATGATTCAGTGTACTCATTGCTCTCATTAAGAAAAAAGATTTCAAATTAGATCTTGTATTAGAACTCTCTAATTCACTGGTATGGGATAACACATAACAAAGTTCCTGGAAAAACGATGAGCTCTAATTTGTTGAATGCTTAAGAATGGCCAAATCCTTTGCTCAATATTTGTATGTGTAAGTCACAAAGCATCTGAAGTAGATATTATTTCTTGCTTATAGACAAGGAAATGGGGTTAGCTTCTGGTTCAACCACAAAAAAGACAACACAATAGCAAAATAGGCATGAAATCTAACAGCACATTATAAGAGAATGTATCTAATGGCCAATAAAGATCTGAAAATGGTCTCACCTCACCTAGTAAGCATGAAAATTCTAATAAAAATACAAAATAAAAAAGTCACTACACTTACCAGAATGACTAAACTTCAAAGGAACAGTAATATAATCCTATAGAGCAATGAGAATCCTCATATGCTGCTGGTAGAAATTTAAATTGGTACAACCACTTGAAAAATGTTTGGCATTGTATATTGAAGTTGAATATATTCATACCCTATAATCCAGCATAATTACACCCAAGAGAAATGTGCACATGTGTATCGAAAGACAGGAATGTGGCTGTTCATAGCAATAGTGTTGTAAGGGTTAATTTCAGCCGGCCTAGAATTACCCTAAATTGTTCTGCTAAAGTTTTTGCAACATGCTGAAACCTTATCAAGGTATGAAACTTACTGATTTACAAAGTATTGCTTTGTAACCATATGTCTAAGAAGTTTTGAGGTAGTTTGTACTCAGTTTATTGGCATTGCTTGTTGTTAAAGTGATGTTGATGATTCACACCTCATTTTTTTAAAGATTTATTTATTTATATGAGACAGAGAGAAAGAGTGTGTGTGCACACATGTAGGAGAGGGGCGGAAGGAGAGAATCCCGAGCAGATTTCCTGCCAATCTGGGAGTCTGATGTAGGGCTTAAACTCACTACCCTGAGATCATGACCTGAGCGGAAACCAAGAGTTAGAGGCTTAAATGACTGAGCCACCCAGGCACACTGATTCACACCTCATTTGATGAGACTATTATAAATTGGTTTCAAAGCAGAAATATGCCTACTTGACCAACAAATTATAGAAATTAGCACCTGAGACTCCATATCATGCTCCTGCTTCTAGAGTGGTCCTTCTACAGACTGGTTTTAATCAGAGAGAAAAACTGTGATCAGTATAATCCTTAACAAGGGGAGGACATTTAGATCCTGAGTCTGATCTATCTGGACTGCTTACTGTTGTGTATGATGCATATCCTTTCTTTAATGTTTTTGCTGTATTGAATCCTCTTTCTGCAATAAACTATAGACTTGGAAAAGGAGAAAAAAGAAAAAAGAGTGTTCCTGGTCACACAGCTAAAGAATAACAGCTCTGAGTTTCAAAGGCAGGTCTTCTGGACCCCAAAGTCCTTGTTTGTGCTACTATGCCATAATCTTTCTTTTCTTATAGACAGAGTAGCAGTAAATATCATGCTTGCTTTAACAGCAGAGCCACTGAGGTTAGAGGGAAATTTATACCTTGGGATATAGCATTAGATGAGCTCAGTAAGAAGTCAGACAGATGCTCATTTCCCAGGAGCCACACTGCCAGCATTCTCTGCCCAGTAGGTTGAAATCTCTTGTCCAGATTATTCAGAGGAGCTAATATTATCCCTTGAGGGGGACTCACAAGTTACCAGCTATAAAAGGAATGGAAAACAAATCCACTGAACATTTAAACACGAAACTAATGGAGGGATAGGCATCATGGTTCTCTGTAAAAGGAAATTATGCTTAACTAACCTATGCAAGTTCTTGGAGTAGGTAAATAAACATGCAGAGAGGGAAGAAGCAGTGGCCATAACTGAAGATGGATTTAGGCTTTCAATAATCTTTCCCCAGTGAAAGCTTTTGGGCAATATAATTACCATAAGTTTTGTAGCCTGTTTTACCATGTCTAGGGAACTATAAGAAAGATAGAAAGCCAATGAAGGAAAGAAAGGGATACTTTATATAATGGAGAAATGTGAGTGGTATAGTACCCCAAGGATTAATGCTTGGAAAAAGTTTACTTTTAAATTTTTATACATAGTCTTAAGGAATAAAAACTCCACATTCACACACAACACATTCTAATTTGAAATACTAAGATAACAATTCTTCAAGGTTATGTGAATGTGCTAGAAGATGAAAGCTGAATTTGTAGTGGTCATGAATTCAGAAGCATATATTCAGTCATTCATTGACCATCTACCACTTTTTAGTTTGAGGCCAGACACTAAAATAAACAAAAGGCTCCAGCAACAAATTAATTCATGATCCTTGGTTTGTAAATGCAACATTGCGATTTTTGGTGCCAGATGATTTGAATAAAATGGATAAAAGTTCCTTCCTTTAAAGAGTATATAGTGTAGATACAAACAAAAAATAATACAATGTAATAAGTACAAGGTGAGATACACACAGAAAAGGCTTTAGTACAGGGCTTATGAACCTTAGCATTATAGACATTTAAAATTTTAAGTTGGATAATTTTTAGTTGTGAGGGGATGTCCTGTGTATTGTAGGATGTTTAGCAACCTCCTTGGCCTCTGCCTACTAGATGCTAGTGGCACCACTTCCAGCCAAGTTTTGACAACCCAAACTGTCCCCAGACATTGCTAAATGTAACAGAGCTGGGGCGTAAATTGCTCTTCATTGAGAACCCGCATTGCTTCAAGAGTGTGCAAAAGGAGCATCTCAAAATCAGCCCTGAGATGATGGTGGGGAGGGGACAATGCAGTGGGGGTGGTTAAAAGGAGGCAGCTCAAGAAAGCCTTTTGGAGATGTCTGAGCATGGTTTCTGAGAACAAGCAGGTAGTAGCCAGCCAGAGGCCAGACAGACCAGATCAGAAGGCATTCATGAGGGTAGAAAGAAAAGAATACCATGACTCCTCAGTTTGGAAATTCAATTCATTGTGCATCATTGAACTTTTATTTAGTACCTACCATATTCCACGTGCTAAGAATACAAAAATTCAGAGGATCTCACAGTCCAGTTTAACAACTTTCAATCTCTCAATGTTTCTCCATACTTCTGTCTTGTGATATTGTGATCATTTCTAGAGTTTATCTCACACCTTTTGCTACTTTTTTTTTAGTGTTTGCTTATATCAATAGTTTATTCTTTGTTTGTTTGTTTTTTTTTTAAAGATTTTATTTATTTATTTGACAGATGGAGATCACAAGTAGGCAGAGAAGCAGGCAGAGAGAGAGAGGAGGAAGCAGGCTCCCTACTGAGCTGAGAGCCCTATGTGGGGCTCGATCCCAGGACCCTGGGATCATGACCTGAGCCGAAGGCAGAGGCTTTAACCCACTGAGCCACCCAGGCGCCCCTCAGTAGTTTATTCTTGAAATGACTTCCCTTGTTTGTCATGGAACTCAGAGACAGTTGTCCAAATGAGTACTACTTTTGGTGGACAACAGATTGAAATTTGTCCTTTAAATTTGGAGAAAGAGAAAATAATTAAAATAGAGTATGATAAAGTCACTCACATATATTTGGCAGTTTTTATCTCTTTCTTTGGCTTCTTAAGCACTTTTATCCTTTCTTCCTCTTCAGCCATTTTCTAAGTCTCATTTGGTCTTTCATTGTTCTGGTCAACATTCAACACATAATTTTTGAGATCCTGCCATGTGAGAGCCATTATCTTAGGCAATTTTGGTGTTCTTCAGGGATGCTTGCCTCTATTAAGCTATATTAGTGGCTTTCAATAATTTGGGAGTGAGGTGGAGAGTATGAAAAATATAGGTTTATTTTTATTTTGTTTGTTGTTAACCCTCTCATATGTCCTTGAGTGAGCTTGTTGACATGGTCAAAATCACTGGTAGTGAGGGGTATATAGACTTTGAAACTTAATTATTTGAAATATTCTTCCTGAATAATCGTGCAAACCTGTAACTTCTTAAAGATTTTATCTATCTATCTATCTATCTATCTATCTATCTATCTATCTATCTGAGAGAGATGGCAAGCACAAGCAGGGGAGCAGCAGGCAGAGGGAGAAGCAGGTTCCCTGCTATGCAAGGGACACTGGGATCATGACCTAACCCAAAGGGGTTTAAATGAGCCACCTAGGGACGCCTGGGTGGCTCAGTTGGTTAGGCGGCTGCCTTCGGCTCAGGTCATGATCCCAGCGTCCTGGGATCGAGTCCCACATTGGGCTCCTTGCTTGACAGGGAGCCTGCTGCTCCCTCTGCCTCTCCCTGCCTCTCTGTCTGCCTGTGCTCGCTCTCTCTCTCTCTCTAACTAATAAATAAATAAAATATTTAAAAAAAAATAAATGAGCCACCTTGGTGTCCCTAAACCTGTAACTTCAAATACCTCCTTTACATTGGTGACTTTGATTCTCTCTGACTCATCCAGACCTTCCTTCCAAGCCCCAGAACCATTTCTGTATACTCTTAGATATCCCACAAACTGAGCATATCTGGAAAATGATTTATTATTTATTCTCCAAATTTATTATCTCCTTTTATAGCATCTACATCAGTTAAAGTCACAACTGTCCATGTAGAAATTCAACCAAAGGTTTGTTTACCTTACATTCCATTCTCCATCATCCTTACTTATAGTCACTCATCAAGAGCTAGATATTCTGTATCCTTAATATATCTTCTATCATTATATCCTCTATTTTTCTCTCTTTTTTCTCATTGGCTGATATTACTAAAAAGAATTCTAGACTGCCTTTCCTCTTCTAGTCCCCCACACTGTTGTCATAGAACAGCAGATAAGTCACATCCCTGCTCAAAATCTTGAAGTTCCTTAATATTTCTCTATAGCTATAGAATAAATTAATCCCTTCCACCTAACTTCTCTTTTGTTTTATTATTCATATTCACTTATCTGTCTTTCTTTAACCCCAGGACCATAAACTTGATCCAGATCATTGTCATATCATTCCTGGGCAAATGGAGTCTTGGCTCTTGTTCTCTGTGGTCATTCTTGCCTTTTCATAATCTATTCTCCACATGGTATCCAGTGTAATCATTTAAAAATATCATTCCTCTGTAAAACCCTTAATAGTTCTCTGTGAACTAGAAACAAAATACAGTCTTTAACATGCCCATGGGACACTGCATGAGCTGGCCCCTCCTATTGGCCCAACCTGACCTCAGTTTGCTCTCATCCTTCCTCAGTATGCTCCAACCACAGTGGCTTCTCTTCAGGTCTGCAAAATGTTCTTTCCCCAGGGTCTTCCCACACACTGTTTTCTCTGCCTAAAATATTCTTCCCTTCACGTTTTCCCTCACTAAGTCTTACTTATCCTTTGGGTATCATCTTCCCAAATAACTTGTGGTTTTTCAAAAATGCCAGGCTATTTGTGTCTCCATTCTTTGCTATTTTTATTTTCTTAGTATGAAGTAGTCTTTCCCCCATCCAACGTCTTGTTACTCTGTCCTAAGGAACTCAGTTCATGAGAAGTTTTCTCATTCAGGAACATTTTCTGAAAATCTCAAGCTGACTTGGATATCCCTCCTCTGTGTTTCTGTGGATTATGGTCTAATTCTATGCACCTCATTTCATTTAAAGTCTCCTGAGAGATTTTTCTGTATTGAATTTCTCTTTACTAGTGAAAATATTAACCAGCCACATTGATTCAGTATATAGAATGCAGTGGTGAATTTCCTGGGAATTCAGTTTTTAAATTCTGGGCAATCTGAAGTCAGAACTTTACTTTTATTGCTCGAACTTTGTGATTTTTCTCCAGTGACCCATAGCACAAAAAGTTATAAGGACCACTTGCTCAACTGAACTTACATTTACATTCCTTTGGGGTAAAATTATTTTGGATGAACCTGAGTTTTGCTGAACTCATTTTTTTTTTCTTTTGAGATTTGGAGAGGGTTGAAGGAGATGGGGAGATAATAACTTTGTTTTGTTTATTTTATTATTGTTCTTATTTCAATAACTTCATATTTGAATGGCTCTTATGCAAAAATGTTTGCTTATCCTTATCTTTTACTACCTTCTGGTTTACCATAATTCCCTGTCAGTCAGTTTTCACAGAGATGTGAGGTTGGTTTCTCCTTTTGTACACAGCAGAGGCACTGGTAGCTTTTTGCAGGAAGAATTACTGAGGACAGCATTTCTCCTAGGGGGTGGTAGGAATGGTTTTCATTAGGCAGTTCCATTATGTGGCTGGCAATTTCAAAATGTCCTACCTAAACTGATTCAGTTATTATCCCTTTACTATCTAGAGTATTTAGGAGAAGCTTTTAGAATATATTCATTTAAGTTATCATACTGGTAAAAAACAAAAAACATAAAACAAACTCAGCTTTATTCTTAGAAGTCATTACAACTTTTTTTTGCTGGTGAAGGGATGACAAACATGATTTTTCTTATTTTGAAAGATCAAGAAAAATCTGTTGTATGACTGAAGATTGAGATGCCCAGGTAAGGCATTTCATGCTGCTCACCTTATTGGAGCACAGGGGTTTTATCAAAAGACTGTCCAGAAAGATGGTATAAATGATTAACTAGTCATATAATGAGGGAATGATGGTCATAGTTGTGTTGTTAATATATGCACATGCAATACCAGTTGGATTTAGAGTGCAAGGTACTAATCTTACATGCACATTATTGACAATACTTCAACTGGGTGCAGTGTTGCTTTGAAAGATGTTAAAATAGCTACTACCAATTCTTCAATTCTGAAGAAGCAGTTGTAATGAATGGAAGAGAGAAGGGACTATGGATGCCCTCCCCTGCCATCCTTCCCCTGCTTTCATTCTCTGTTTTCCTTCCTATCTCTTTATAGTCTAATAATTTTATTAGGTATGTATCTGTGTTAATGATTCAATGTTTCTAAGTTGCTAAGCTAACAGAATGTTATAAACAACCTTGGAGCTCAAATTTATTCAAGTTTTAATGATTCCCCTTGGACCACATGCCCTCTTTGGGCTAGTCACTCTATAGACTCAGTGTGATTCTTATGCTGATGTCTGGATCTGGGGTGGGGCAGACCCCACAGCCAAATGGCATGCACTAACCAGGATTAAATGATTTTATAACACATAAAGAACCAGAAAAAGTAGAAATGGATGTTAGGAAGGCAAAAAGAATATGTCCCAATATGCTCTAACTCCTAGGTATTTATGATCCACATAAATTTTTCTTTTGATACATAGAATTTTAAAAACTTTCCTGTCGGGTTTTATGCCATTATGCCATTATGAGAGACCATATATTTACTCCCTCCTAAGCAGGAGAAAACCAAAATTTATATCCAGTGGCATTGAACTCTAAGTCAATACAAGGTAAGGTTCACTCATCTTGATTTGATTCAACATAATTTTTCATAGTCTGGAGACTTGTGGATAAAATGCTCAATGCAACTACTGTCAAACCACTCTACTTCTCAGGAGCAGGAAACAAGAAAATTCAAATATAAACTCGTATCTGAAGTTTACAACTTCATAGAATATAGCATATTCTTCTAAAGTAAGAGAGCAACAATTTGCCAAGCTGGATTCTCCTGTTTTTTCTTCTTGTCCATTTTTCATTATTCTCCATGACACATTGGAGTTGGGTATTAGGAAGACACTCATTTAAGGGTTGTGCTCATTTGGTGCAGATTTGGAAATGTGAGGGGTATTTTAGCATTTAAATAATCACAGGTCTTTGTTTTTCAAGCTTGGTGTTTATCTGGGAGTTTTGGTCAATTGTTAATTCATGGTCTAATACCCGAAGTCAGATCTTGTCACATTGTTGTCCTTAAACTTAAACATGGCTAGGGGTTGTCCATCTCTTAAAAACCAAATTCAGTGCTTTCTAGCCAAACCTCAAACCCTTAGATTAATAGTTTCCATGATAGCTGATATCTTGGGTAAATGGCAAGCCTGCTTGGGAGGAAGGCATGATCCATTCCTATTTATAGGCTACATCTTAGTGATTGCCCTTTACAATGAGGGTAATTATCACTGTGGTCAGGCAGGGAGTGACAAGCAGAGGTGCTTAGAAGGGCCTGGGGAATCAGAAAGTATCTCCTCTCAGGTCCCCTCACACTTCATTCCCAGACTTCTTATCTTTGCTCCCAGGTCCTTCAGTTTAGGTCAGATAATTTGACCAAACAAAATACACAATGACCTAGGTGTTCGGTGACCTTAAATTTCTGGCCAAAGGCAGAGAGAGTCACTCTAGCAAAAAAACATTTTCTTATATTTCTGTCTTCTTCAATCTAAGTTTTGTCTTTCTCATTGGATTTTACCAAGAGCTTTGAGAAATTGTAATCACAAACCTGATACTTTTCTATGAAGTCACTCAAATTCCAGACTCAGTGAAGCATAGGCTTTATATCTCCCGAGAAAACAGGCATCAGCTGAATCAGTTGCTTTCCTGCCATATGCAGGAACTTCCAATTTCTCAGTTCAAAACAGGGATCTCATCACCGCTCAGAACTCCATCTTGATGTATATAAGCTCATATTTTAGGATTCATCATGTATAACATTCTATTTCCAAGTACTGATTTCTGTATTATTTAGTTTTTTTAAGAAACAAATGACAGAAATTCAACTCAAATTGACTTACATAAGAAAAACCCTTAAGCTGAATCCAGATGTCCAGTGAGAGCTTTATCAGCTTTAACTTTGCCTATGATGCCTTTATTCGTTGGCAAGGTGTCCTTTAGCCATGGCAAATACTCTAGTTTGAATCACCTAGATTAGCAGCTCAGCAAAGAAATATTTTCATTCCCACTGGTTTTAGCAGAAGCCTTCTGTCATTGCCTAGGTGTATTGGTTTTCTAGGGCTGCCAAAGCAAATTACTACAAAGTACATGGTTAAAAATAGTAGAAATTTATTGCCCTCCAAGTTTCCGAGGCTAGAAATCTAAAATCATGGTGTTGGCAGGACCATACCACCTCTGAAGTGTCTAGGGGAGAATCCTTCCTTGCTTTGTCTAGTACTAGTGTTCCTTGGCTTATGATAACATAACTCTAATCTCTACCTCTGTTGTCAAATGGCCTTATTCCCTGTATGTCTATGTCCAAAGTTCTCTCTTACAAAAATAACAATCATTTGATGAGGTCCCACCCTAACATAGTGTGACCTCATTTGAAGTTGATTATATCAACAAAGACTCTATTTCCAAATAAGGTCATATTCTGAGGTTCTGAGCAGACATGAATTTTGGGGGAACACTATTCAAACCAGGACGTTAGGCATCACCAAGTTCTTTATCTTTCTAGAGCCTTTGCTGTTGCAAAAGTAACTAAAATTCTCTAATTCTATCACTTCTTAGATTAAAAGTCACCTCCTCAAAGAGGAGTATAATTTAAGTAAATCTCTTCTCATTATTTTCTATATTATGTCTTTTGGTTTCTTTCTATGTACTTACAACACATAATGATTTGTTTCTTCTCCTTCAGAAGAATACCACCTTCCTGAGATTGCAGAGCCCTTGTCTGCTTTATTTACTCTTTTATCCTTAGCATCTGTCAATAAAAGATGTTGAAGAAATAAATGGATGGATAGATGGATGGATGGTTGGGTGGGTGGATGTATAAAATAGCTAAATGTAAACAATAGGCATTTTCTACTTAATTATACTCTGTCAACCAATGTTTTACACTTTGCTTTGATAAATGATCATTACATTTTATATACTTGCCTGTTTGTATCTAAGTCAACATCTGTAGAAAATGCTGAAGGTCATCTATGTGAGGTGATGTCTTGGAGAAAAAAATGACAACTTAGATTCAACACTTGTGTCCCCAAAACTTAGAATTTTAGAAGAAACAGATTTTTAAAAAAGCAGAATAATCATCCTTGGAATTTTTATTCTAATGGTGGTATTAATTCAACCGCTTCTACATATTTAAAAAATGTAAAATTTGGGTTCATATGTAGTTCACATTTATACTGAGTAGCAATAACAAGCCTCTCTCAGAAGGTCTGGCACATAATAAACACTCAATAAATATTAGTTGGATAAATTAATGAATAAGTAGTCTGTAAAATGCCTATAATGGAAGTTGGAAGCAAAGGAATACAATCATTATTTCTAAGGAACAGACACAGTATTTGCAGAGCTTAAACTGATAAGAACCATTAACACCCACAATGTTCATGAAGTGTTTTCCTACCAGAATTCCTGGCTAGACTAACTAGTGTATGGCATGGTCTGTCTTGCTATTTGAAGATGTTTGAGAGAAGGAGCCAAAAATGACAGCAGACTTAGCTGGGTTTCTCTCTTTTTAATTTTGGGACATTCCATGACCTCTTTCAAAGAAGGATTGATTAGTAGATGTTTAAAAAATTAATTTCTCCATCTTGATAAGCAAGACAAACTTAGTAGTACTCTGTGGCATGAAAATAGCAAGTTTCATATAACCTGTGGGCTAGACTACAATGGGACATTTAAAATATATACATATTCTTGTTATCTGCTAGATAAAGGGAGTGAAATTTGACTTTTTTGACATACTACTAAACATGTCTCATGACGATTTGAGCCATGGTGTTGGCAGTTTTCTTGGCAAAAAGCCTGAGGCTGTATTACTAATTTATCAACCTTACCTTGCATATCTGAGCTTACTTTTTATATAAGTCTCTTGTTCTCATTCTCTTGGACCTTATATTTATTCTCCATATTCGGAGTTAACAGTGTTTCTCCTTTTTCACTCACCTGCCTTTAGATGAATAATTTTATTCATCACTGTCCAGGAAGCCTTTGAAAATTCCTTTGTTGATCAGTTACACAGCTGTATCCTGTCCCAAGACCACGTTGAAGGCCCTTAATAACATACTCTCTCACAGCCCCTATTGTCCATTCTGGGAAGTTCCCCTCATTGCATGTATGTTTCTTGCAAATAATTTTTTGAGTTTTTGACATGATCCTGAGCTGTCAAGCTGGCACTTTATTCTCCCAAGGATGAAGGAGTAGGAGTGATTGGGTTTTCCCTCCCCCACTCCTTCCTATTTGCTCAAATCTGTGAGCTGCTCAGAGAGGAGTCATTTCGACACATGTCACAAGCACTGTCAATTAGGTTAATAGACAAGCAGGCAGGGCCCTGGCATTGAATTGTGTCATTTGTTGATGCTGGTATACTCAGAATAAAACCAAGAGAATCAGAATCTCTATCTCATGGTGTGTTCTCTTTGAAGAATGCATTGTGATTTTTGACAGAGAAAGGAAGGAATTCAGACAAAACAAGGGAAGGAAGAATCTGTTATTTCTTACTACCAACCAACTCCCTGGTTCCTCTTGCCAAGAATATGACTTTAATTTATAAGACAAATATAAATCTAATTATATATCATCTAAAATTTAATTTGGAGTAACACTGTATCTTTGGAGTCCAATTCTCTATTTTGAGGCAAACATGAAAAACATGAGACAAATAGGAACTAAAGGGAGTGCCATAATGCAAATTCTATTACTGGCATATGCGATTAACACAAATAAATATGTTGAATAAAATTAGACGTTATTGGGGCACCTGGGTGGCTCAGCGGGTTAAGCCTCTGCCTTCAGCTCAGGTCATGATCTCAGGGTCCTGGGATCGAGCCCCACATTGGGCTCCCTGCTCAGTGGGAAGCCTGCCTCCTCCTCTCTCTCTGCCTGCCTCTCTGCCTACTTGTGATCTCTCTCTGTCAAATAAATAAATAAAATATTTTTAAAAAAATTAGACATTATTGGATTATATCAATTTGTAAGTGATGTCTGCTGAATATTAATTATTATATTATAATAAGGTGTGTGTTATGATTTTAGAAAAATATAGGAGAGAACATAAGTATAAGACACAGATAAGTATAAATTGGACCCCAAATTTATGATATGACAATGATGTTGTCAATATACAGCTTAAAACCTAGGATCACACCTACAAATAAGGTGTAGGATCATCTACAAATAAGCTGAAGGCACAAACCATCAAATTAAAAAGACATGAGAAACCCAAAGTTATGCTGAGGGGATCATTTCTTATTTTTTTCATTCCAAAATAAAAATGTCCCCACTAAAGCCCACCATCCAAAAACTGTCCAAATGAATTACACTCTAGTTGTGCTGACCCTTATCTTCTTAATGTAATAGTTTGCCTGTCACCAAGAAGGCTTCTGGCATGACTATTTCTAAATTCCAAACAGCTTCAACAACAACAGAGTGTGTGCACCAGTTATCAGCTGGTCAGCATGACAATTCATGTGAAGACAGCAACCTGAAGCCCAATGAACTTTTTTTGAGAGTAAGCTAATGCTCATTTAGAGCTAATGTTCTCATGACTCATCAGTTGTTAGTGACCATGGGTAAGTATTGGATTTTATTCTTTAGGTACAGGTGTGAAGAAAATTATAGAAAATGTGAACACAAAACATATTAAACAAGATAGATACTATATGTTCAAATACTGCTTTCAAGAAATATCAATGTTAAAGTCATTTTTAGCAATGTTAAATTGAGCACACTGTTCACTGTTTTTTCACTGAAGTGCTTATCAGAGTAAAAATTTAAAACATATAAGTGGAATGAGTAAAATTAATACTCCATTAATGGGAAAAGAAAACCCAGTAGAGATAAGGAGGAATAAAAAACCAAAATAATTCATTAAATTTTCACAGAGTAAAGTGAGTAAAAAATCATAATTATTTTGTACCTTAATAGTAGTATTCAATGTTCATGTTTCTCCAGAGAGCTAAAATGCTTAGGTGCTTAAATTTTAAAGTTAATAATTCTATGGTGCTATATTTTTGATTCAAAAAGTCCATTTATTCTATGGTTATATTTATTTGTTCTGGATAGAACAAGAGAAAAGTCTTGCTGGATTTTTCTACTAGAAATTTCCATTTCTAAAGAACACTGTATTTTTCCATTTGGTGATTTGGCCATTTTCCTGGAGTCCTTGTGTTCTAATATGCTTTTTATGATAAAGGGGCACGTCTCACTGCTTCATCACTTGCTGGAACAGAAGCAGCCTATGCCACTTCTATCTGTAGGATAATCGTGCAACTTCAGACTGGTGTATGTCAGGAAAATCCATCAGTTAAATACACTGTTCAGAAAATTATGAAACTGAAAACAAGCTGTTGTGTCTGTGTGGTTGGGATTTTAAGATTTAATCAATGGTAACAAGAATCATAAATATTTGTGATGAAATAAAGGTTTCACCAGAAAAATACTCCAACTGGAAACAACCAGGGTTGTCTTCTGTTGACTCTAAAAGGACTTTGCTCCTGACACGGTTCTGTCCTTTACCTTCACACATCTTTAAAGTTTCTTTTTTAACTGAAGTGGCATATAATCTTATAATAATTTCTATCAAAGGAAAGTTTCTTGACCTTCCATTCTTAATCTAGCTTCTGCTCCACTTTTTCTGTTCCCCTTTATGCAAAGTTTATATAAAAATTATCCATATTCCCTGCATCCAATTCTCTCCATCCATAGCCTTTTTAACATGCCAATCACATTTTAGTTCCTTTAACACCAATGAAACTGGCCAAGGTTACAAATGATATCCATGTTCTCCAACCTAGTGTGTAATTTTCTGTCGTTTCTTTCACTGACATTTTATGCCCTAAGCAGCATTTGATATAATTGACTAGTCCTTTATTAAAAACTTCTCAGCATTTGTCTTGCATAAGTAAGTACTGGTTTTTATCTTTGACTTCACTAAATACTTCTTCTCTCACTCTCTCTCTATCTTTATCTCTCTCCATCTCTATATATAGGATCCTCCCTTTCTGTATCTACTCTGGCTCCCTAGGTGATTCTATTCAACCCTGTGCCTTTTTTTTATGCCTCCCTTCATAAAGGCACACACTATTCTCACAGCTATCACCCAAACCCTAAGATTAGATTTGCCTGACTCTCATTTATTGGAGCATTCGGAGTCATGCACCCTGTTGTTGCATTGTTGCATGTATCAGTGGTTTGCTCTTTGATGTTGTTGTGTAGTATTCCGTTGTATGATGATTCTACAGTTTTTATCCTCAGTCTATTGCTGGTGGAAATTTGGGTTGTTTGTAGTTTGGGGATATTATGAAAAAAGATGTTACAAATATTCTTTGCCATGTTTTTTATTGGATATAAGCATTTATGTGTTCAAAAATGGAATTAATTCTGTTCTTGGATATAGGTATATTTAGTTTTGGTAGGTACCACCAGAAAGTTTTCTAAAATGTTTGTATCAAGCTACACTCATAATCAATGTAAGCGAATTTTCTTTAGTCCAAATTTTCACTAGAATTTGATACCGATTTTTAATTTTAGCCATAGTGGGTGCAAAGTGGTATCCTGACTTTAATTTGTATTTTTTCCAAAAGGCTAATGATACTGAGAATCTTTTCATATGTTTAATGTCCATTTTTGTACCTTCCTTCATGAAGTGTCAAGTCCTTGCTTCTATTTCTTTTGAATGATTTTGTTGTTGTTGTTAATTTGAAAGTTACCTTTTAGAAATCCTAGAAAGCTTTCTGTATTTTATGTACTTGAAATACTGTTTTACAGTCTATGGTATGCTTGCCTTAATAGTGTCTTTTGATGAATAGAAATTCTTAATTTTAATGAAGTTCAATATACTGATTTTTTCTTTTATAATTAGTGCTTTTTATTTTTTTATCCTGTTTGAAAAAACCTTTGTCTATTCAAAGGTCATAAAAATATTATCCTCTGGTTTATTTCAGAAGCTGTCAGATATGATGTATCACATTTGTGTGCATTTGAGGTAAGGTGAGGCAGGGGTAAAGGTTCATTATTTTCCATATAGATATATAATTGACATAGCATTACTTATCATATATATCATTCTCCCCCCAGTGAATTTCAATTCTTTGTTGTAGATCAGATAATTGCATTTGTGTTGGTGTTTCTGATCTCTCCATGTACTACTAGTCTATACCTGTGTCAGACAATGTTGTTTTAATTACTATAGATGTATGTTGTCTTGATATCTCATAATGTGTCTTCCATCTTTTATCTCTTTGACACTGCTTCTAGTGCTCTTGGACCTTTGCCTTTCCATATAGATTTTAGAACGAGCTTGAAAATTCTTACAAAAAAACAACAACAATATGTAACAACCACTGTGACTTTGACATGGATTGCCTTAAATACAATTTGAAGAGAACTGAAATCTTTTAACAATTTTGAGTCTTCTAATTCACAAATGTAGTAAAAAACTATATTTTTCTGGGGTCTTTAATTTAATAATGTTTATAATTTCCAGGGTAGAGTTCTTGAAAAACTTTGTTATGTTTACTCTTAGGTATTTGATGCTTTTGTTGTTATTGTAAGTGATATTGGGTTTTAAATTTCATTTCCACTTATTAATTGTTACTATATAAAAATACAATTAATTTTAGTATATTGATCTGAGACCTTGCTAAATGTCCTTATGAAATATAGAAATTCGTTTTGTTTTGTTTTTTTAGAATTGTTAAAATGTTCTAATAGATTAAAATATTTTTTGTTACTAAAGGTAGACTTACCTCTCCTTTTCTGATATGAATATGGAATTTTTGTTTTGATTTATTGCAATATCTTGGTTTTTCAATTTTTCCTGTTGAATAGAAATAATAAGAATACATTGCTTTGTTCCTAATATTAGGGAGAAAGCATTCAGTCTTTCAACATTAAATATGATGTTAGCTGTGGGTTTTTCATAAATGAACTTTTTAGAAAGCTTAATTATATTCCTATATTTCTCATTTTTTCCCAAATCATGAATAGTGGTAATGGTTATATAGGTTAGGTATTTTCATATAATATAATAAATATAAACTTATATAAATAAATATACAATACTTGTAACATATATAAATATATAATACAGATAAATAATAATAAATATATAATCATTTGTAATATATAAATATAATATATAAATAAATATGTATTTATTATATTGTTTGTATATTAAGTATATTATATGAATATATTAACATATAAATATAAATA
This sequence comes from Taxidea taxus jeffersonii, assembly GCA_003697995.1. NCBI lineage: Eukaryota > Metazoa > Chordata > Mammalia > Carnivora > Mustelidae > Taxidea > Taxidea taxus. The sequence goes on along the minus strand of ML110310.1, from coordinate 61,427 downwards.
ATTATATATTATTACATTATAAAATAAAATATATAATATAATATATGAATAAAATAAAATAATAAATATAATTGTTATCTTAATAATTATATATATATTATTAAAACAAATCAGCTTACATGATTATGTAGGCTGAGAAGTCCCATTTTGCTGTCTACAAATTGGAGATATAGGAAAGCTGGTGGTAGTAGTTTGGAGAATCCAAGGGTTGAAGGTATAGGTCCCAGGTGAGGGCAGAAGACTGACGGTTCAGCTCAGTCAGACAGAAAGAGAGAGAAAACTCAACCCTCCAGCCTTCCCCCACCTTTCTGTTTTATTCAGACCATCAACAGGTTGGATGATGCTCACCCATGTTGGAAAGGACAATCTGCTTTACTCAGTCCAATTCAAATGCAACTGACTAGGGGTATAGCTCAGTGTTAGAGCATTTGGCTGCAATGCAACTGACTAGGAAATATTATTTAACCAGATATCTGGGCATTCTGTAGCTCAGTTAAGTTGGCCATCATAGTCATTAAATGTTACAATTGTAGACAGTGCTGAATTTGATCATTGAGATTTTGTTACAGATATTATGTGCATCTGTATTCATGAGAATTATGTGTCTGTCATTTCCTTTCCTGTAATATCTATTTTTTATATTAGTTTTATATTAGGATAATATTGGCCTTCTTCAATTTCCTGGAAACATTTGTGTAAAAATTGCATTATTTCTTCTTTAAAACCATAGTAAAATTCAAAAGGGAAACCTGAAGTTGTTTTTGTTGGAAGACTTTTTTAAACTATGAATCTGATTTCTTTGATAGATATATAGCTATTCAGATTATCTATTTCTTCTTTTTTTTTCTTTAAGCTTTTTTATTTAAACATATAATATAACCCCACTACCCTCTCCGAACCCCTCTCCTCCACCACCCCCTTCAGTTTGTTTTATGACATTAAGAGTCTCTTTTGGTTTGTCTCCCTCCCAATCCCATCTTGTTTCATTTATTCTTTTCCTACCCCCTTAGCCCCCACCCCCATTGCATCTCCACTTCCTCATATCATGGAGATCATATGATAGTTGTCCTTCTCTGATTGACTTATTTCACTAAGCATAATACCCTCTAGTTCCATCCATGTCGTCACAAATGGTAAGATTTCATTTCTTTTGATGGTTGCATAGTATTCCATTGTATATATATACCACCTCTTCTTTATCCATTCATCTGTTGATGGACATCTAGGTTCTTTCCATAACTTGGCTATTGTGGACATTGCTGCTATAAACATTCAGGTACACATGCCCCTTCGGATCACTACATTTGTATCTTTAGGGTAAATACCCAGTAGTGCAATTGCTGGGTCATAAGGTCGCTCTATTTTCAACTTTTTGAGCAACCTCCATGCTGTTTTCCAGAGTGGTTGCACCAGCTTGCATTCCCACCAACAGTGTAGGAGGGTTCCCCTTTCTCCACATCCTCGCCAGCATCTGTCATTTCCTACTTGTTAATTTTAGCCATTTTGACTGGTGTGAAGTGGTATCTCATTGTGGTTTTGATTTGTATTTCCCTGATGCCCAGTGATGTGGAGCACTTTTTCATGTGTCCGTTGGCCATCTGGATGTCTTCTTTGCAGAAATGTCTGTTCATGTCCTCTGCCCATTTCTTGATTGGATTATTTGTTCTTTGGGTGTTGAGTTTGCTAAGCTCTTTGTAGATTTTGGATACTAGCCCTTTATCTGATATGTCGTTTGCAAATATCTTCTCCCATTCTGTCAGTTGTCTTTTGGTTTTGTTGACTGTTTCCTTTGCTGTGCAAAAGCTTTTGATCTTGATGAAGTCCCAATAGTTCATTTTTTCCCTTGCTTCCCTTGCCTTTGGCGTTGTTCCTAGGAAGAAGTTGCTGCGGCTGAGGTCGAAGAGGTTGCTGCCTGTGTTCTCCTCAAGGATTTTGATGGATTCCTTTCTCACGTTGAGGTCCTTCATCCATTTTGAGTCTATTTTCATGTGTGGTGTAAGGAAATGGTCCAATTTCATTTTTCTGCATGTGGCTGTCCAATTTTCCCAACACCATTTGTTGAAGAGGCTGTCTTTTTTCCATTGGATATTCTTTCCTGCTTTGTCGAAGATTAGTTGACCATAGAGTTGAGGGTCTATTTCTGGGCTCTCTATTCTGTTCCATTGATCTATGTGTTTGTTTTTGTGCCAGTACCATACTGTCTTAATGATGACAGCTTTGTAGTAGAGCTTGAAGTCTGGAATTGTGATGCCACCAACTTTGGCTTTCTTTTTCAATATTCCTTTGGCTATTCGAGGTCTTTTCTGGTTCCATATAAATTTTAGGATTATTTGTTCCATTTCTTTGAAAAAATTGGATGGAATTTTGATAGGCATTGCATTAAATGTGTAGATAGCTTTAGGTAGCATAGACATTTTCACAATATTTATTCTTCCAATCCATGAGCATGGAACATTTTTCCATTTCTTTGTGTCTTCCTCAATTTCTTTCATGAGTACTTTATAGTTCTCTGAGTATAGATTCTTTGCCTCTTTCGTTAGGTTTATTCCTAGGTATCTTATGGTTTTGGGTGTAATTGTAAATGGGATTGACTCCTTAATTTCTCTTTCTTCTGTCTTGTTGTTGGTGTAAAGAAATGCAACTGATTTCTGTGCATTGATTTTATATCCTGACACTTTACTGAATTCCTGTACAAGCTCTAGCAGTTTTGGAGTGGAGCCTTTTGGGTTTTCCACATATAGTATCATATCATCTGCAAAGAGTGATAGTTTTATTTCTTCTTTGCTGATTTGGATGCCTTCAATTTCTTTTTGTTGTCTGATTGCTGAGGCTAGGACTTCTAGTACTATGTTGAATAGTAGTGGTGATAACGGACATCCCTGCCGTGTTCCTGACCTTAACGGAAAAGCTCTCAGTTTTTCTCCATTGAGAATGATACTTGCCGTGGGTTTTTCATAGATGGCTTTGATAATATTGAGGTATGTGCCTTCTATCCCTACACTTTGAAGAGTTTTGATTGGGAAGGGATGTTGCACTTTGTCAAATGCTTTTTCAGCATCTATTGAGAGTATCATATGGTTCTTGTTCTTTCTTTTGTTAATGTATTGTATCACATTGATTGATTTGCGGATGTTGAACCAACCCTGCTGCCCTGGAATAAATCCCACTTGGTCGTGGTGAATAATCCTTTTAATGTACTGTTGGATCCTATTGGCTAGTATTTTGGTGAGAATTTTCGCATCTGTGTTCATTAAGGATATTGGTCTATAATTCTCTTTTTTGATGGGATCCTTGTCTGGTTTGGGGATCAAGGTGATGCTGGCCTCATAAAATGAGTTTGGAAGTTTTCCTTCCCTTTCTATTTTTTGCAACAGTTTCAGGAGAATAGGAATTATTATTGTAGAGAATTTCCCTAATATAGCAAAGGGAACAAGCATCAAAATCCAGGAGGTGCAGAGAATTCCCCTCAAAATCAATAGAAATAGGTCCACACCCCATCATCTAATAGTAAAATTTACAAGTTTTAATGACAAAGAGAAAATCCTGAAAGCAGCAGGGGAAAAGAAGTCTGTAACATACAATGGTAAAAATATTAGATTGGCAGCAGACTTATCCACAGAGACCTGGCAGGCCAGAAAGAACTGGCATGATATATTCAGAGCACTAAACGAGAAAAACATGCAGCCAAGAATACTGTATCCAGCTAGGTTATCATTGAAAATAGAAGGAGAGATAAAAAGCTTCCAGGACAAACAAAAACTGAAAGAATTTGTAAACACCAAACCAGCTCTACAGGAAATATTGAAAGGGGTCCTCTAAGCAAAGAGAGACCCTAAAAGTATTATCAGAAAGGAACAGAGACAATATACAGTAACAATCACCTTACAGGCAATACAATGGCACTGAATTCATATCTCTCAATAGCTACCCTGAACGTAAATGGGCTAAATGCCCCAATCAAAAGACACAGGGTTTCAGAATGGATAAAAAAACAAAACCCATCAATATGCTGCCTACAAGAAACTCATTTTAGAACTGAAGACACCTCCAGATTGAGATCGAGGGAGTGGAAAACAATTTACCATGCTAATGGACATCAGAAGAAAGCTGGGGTGGCAATCTTTATATCAGATCAATTAGATTTTAAGCCAAAGACTATAAAAGGAGATGAGGAAGGACACTATATCATACTCAAAGGGTCTGTTCAACAAGAAGATCTAACAAGATTTAACAATTGTTAAAATCTAACAATTTTAAATATCTATGCCCCTAACATGGGAGCAGCCAATTATATAAACCAAATAATAACAAAATCAAAGAAACACATTGACAATAATACAATAATAGTAGGGGACTTTAACACACCCCTCACTGAAATGGACAGATCATCTAAGCAAAAAATCAACAAGGAAATAAAGGCCTTAAATGACACACTGGACCAGATGGACATCACAGATATATTCAGAACATTCCATCCCAAAGCAACAGAATACACATTCTTCTCTAGTGCACTTGAAACATTCTCCAGAATAGATCACATCCTGGGTCATAAATCAGGTCTCAACCGGTTTCAAAAGATTGGGATCATTCCCTGCATATTTTCAGACCACAATGCTCTGAAGCTAGAACTGAATCACAGGAGGAAATTTGGGAAGAGCACAAATACATGGAGACTCAACAGCATCCTTCTAAAGAATGAATGGGTCAACCAGGAAATTAAAGAAGAATTGAAAAAAAAACATGGAAACAAATGATAATGACAACACAACGGTCCAAAATCTGTGGGACACAGCAAAGGGAGTCCTGAGAGGAAAATATATAGCGATACAAGCCTATCTCAAGAAACAGGAAAGGTCGCAAATACACAACCTAAGCCTACACCTAAAGGAGCTCGAGAAAGAACAACAAAGAAAGCCTAAACCCAGCAGGAGAAGAGAAATAATAAAGATCAAAGCAGAAATCCATGAAATAGAAACCAAAAAAACAATAGAACAAATCAATGAAACTAGGAGCTGGTTCTTTGAAAGAATTAATAAGATTGATAAACCCCTGGCCAGACTTATCAAAAAGAAAAGAGAAAGGACCCAAATAAATAAAATCATGAACGAAAGAGGAGCGATCACAACCAACACCAAAGAAATACAAACAATCATAAGAACATATTATGAACAACTCTATACCAACAAATTTGACAATCTGGAAGAAATGGTTGCTTTCCTAGAGACATATAAACTGCCAAAACTGAACCAGGAAGAAGTATCTGTTTCTTCTTGACTGAGCTTTGGTAGTTTGTGTTTTGTTAAAGAAATGTGCACATTATTTAAGTTGTCAAAATCTATAAAATTGTTTACAGTAGTCCTTATTAACTTTGGAAAGTTTGAAGGATCTGTGGTGATAGCCCTCTTTCATTCTGATATTGGTTAATTGTGTCTTCTCTTTTTTACCTGATCAGTCTGACTTGAGATTCATTAACTTTATTGATCTCATCAAAGAACCAGTTTTTGGTTTCATTGATTTTCTCAGTTCTTTTTTCTGTGTCCTAGTTCATTAATTTGTTCTTGTCCATGGGTCTAAGCACTAATTCTTCATGCTTTCAATTCTTTAAACTTACTTAGAATTTTTTAATGGCCCATAATGTGGTCTATTTTGTGACTGTTCCAAGTGCACTTTAATAAAAGACTTTATATTATGCCATTGTTGGGGAAGTGTTGTATACATTTCAGGTAGGTAAATTCGGCTGATAGTGGCTGCTCAGTTCTTTTATATACATTTGACGATTTCTCGCCAACTTCTCATAACCATTATTTAGAAAGGAATATTGAAGTTTTCTAATATAATTGTGGATTTACAAAATTTTCCTTTTAGTTTTATCAGTTTTTGCTTCAAATGTGTTAAAGCTGTTATTAGCCTCCTGTATATATAAGGTTGCTATGTCTTCTTGATGAATTGATACTTGCTCTTGTGAAATATCTTTTTTGCAATTTTTTTTTTGAGGGAGAGCCAGAGAGAGAGGGATAGAGAGGGAGGAGGAGCAGAGGGAGAGGGAGAAATAAAATCTTAAGCAAGTTCCAGTGCATGGAGCCTGACGTGGGACTTGATCTCACAACCCTGAGATCACAACTGAGCTAAAACCAAGAGTCAGACACTTAACTGACTGAGCCACTCAGGTGCCCCTTTGTAATAATTTTTGTGTAAGGTCTACTTTGTCAGATATTGATGTAGTCATCTAGTTGTCTTTTCTTCCATTCAGTAAAATTCATCCCACAGAAAAATTCTCCCATCTTACCATACAGTTTCATAATTTTGCAAGCACATATACTTGTATTCTTCTGCCATAATCAAGATATTGAACAGTTAATCAGCCCCTCCCCAAATTTCCCCATGTCCCTTTATTGTTAACTCTTTCCTTCACTAGCCCCTGTGACAACTGATCAGTTTTCTGGTTCTAGAAATTTCCTTTTCTATAATGTCCTATGAATGGAATCATAGAATATGTTGCTTTTTGATTCTGCATGATTTTCTTAACATCATGCTTGTGCATGGGCCAGTGTTTTGTTCTTTATTTATTGCTGAGAATTATTCAGTTTTATGTCTGTAGCAACATCTTTATCACCAATTTTCTAATAATGCTCTTTCTAAGCTCTTGACTATTCAGTTAAACTTTTAGCTACTGGACAAGAGTCAGTATAGATTTGTACCTCTAGCCATCTCTTCTTTGAGGCAAATGAACAAATAGTTGCACTGCTTGAAATTCTGCCCACTGGCAGGATTCCCCTTCACAATTGCCCTTAAAGGGGCAGTAAGGCTATTGTGATGCAGTTGTTTGCTTTGACATATCATACAGAACTATCTTAAAGCTGGGGGCACCTGAGTAGCCTAGTCAGTTAAGCGTCCAACTCTTGGTTTCAGCCCAGGTCATGATCTCAGGGTCATGGGATCAAGTCCCACCTTGGGATGCTGAACATGGAGCCTGCTTGAGATTCTCTTTCTCCCTCTCCCTCTGCCTGCTTCCCTGCAACCCCCCCCAAAAAAAGAAAGAAAATCTTAAAAAAAAAAAAAGAAACAGACATCTTATTCTTCAGTCAACCAGTTATAACAAATTATTCATGAGGTCATAGGTGTAGATTGAGAGAGAGAAGGCAATCAGCAATGTAGCAAGAGTAAGAGACATGAAAATCTGGGTTACTTTCTGAGTAATTTATTAGTGCATTCAGGATCTGGTCATGCCTGATTCCATATGCATTACTTCTTGATGATGAAGTTCAGTGATGCATGCCCAGCTTTATGGCTGGGTGGGCCAACAACTCATATGCTTGGGCAGCTCATAGTGCATGATAACTTGGTAGCCTGTGATCAAATGCTCAGTTGTTAGTAAGATCCAGTGGTAAGTCAGAAACTGTATCTACAAAAGTAGGATAATTATCGCCAAAGGATAAAAAGCTTGGTTCCAAAATTCTCAAGGCATGAACAGGTTATTCTGGGTCCATGCTTTCCAGGGGCTGCCTCCAGCATAAGTGCGACAATATACACTAAGTCAGGCCCATTTTCTTCGGATGAAATAAATGTCTGGCAGCTGATCTTAGTTTGAGGTCTCCTTGACAGCTATGCTGAACTTTTATTTTTTTGTTTTGTTTTAGACTGCATAGCTGTCTAGGGTACTTATTATTCCAACGTCCATTTCCTCTGTCCTTCACTTGGGGTCACACTTGCATTGTAGACCGATTTATCTTCCAACCTTTCCTGACTCTCTTTCTATTTTCTGTCACACAGTATTTTACCTACTAAAATACTTGCATGTTTAATCTTCCCATAGAACCTTCTTTCAACTGCCTCCTCTTGGTTCAAGCAATTGTCTTCTCTGCCCAGGCAACTGCAATAGGTTCCTAACTAGTCTCCATGTAATCCTCTAGCCCCCCAAATCTATTCACTGGTATTTTTATATTTCTACTATTGTGGCCTTGAGGACCAAAAGATCTCAAACAGTTACTAAGTTTATAGTTTTTTTTCTAGACATATAAGTTGATATGTAATTATTATGAAAATTCAAAGTGTCTTGCTCTAAGCAGAATACTTTGTGGCTACATAAAGAAATATAAATTGTTGTTCCTTTCTTTGAGAAATCTTACAATTTACAGATTTGCATATATATATGTAAATTATAGTTAATATACATTAATATATATGTGTGTATGAATAATAGCAAAGATAATGTATATTGTCATAAATTTGGGGCCTTTATCCTTCATGTTCACTAATCTTTCCCAGATTTTAGAACTGTACTTTGTATATAGTAAATCCTCAATAAATATTTGTGAAATGAGTTAATGAGATAAAACAACCAATTACAGGGTCATTCCTTCATTCAGCAAATATATACTGAGCATCAGCTGTGTGTCAGCAGTATTCTAAGTGTTAGAGATGAAGCAAGAAATAAAATAGGCAAACATAACTGGCTATAAGGCTTATATTTCTGCATGTGTGGGACAGACAATAAATGAGATAATCTAGGAAATGATAGGTTAGATAGTGATAAGCATTATGATGGAAAATAAAGCAGGAAAGAGGAATAGGGAATAGGGAGAGTCATGTTAGTGATGGACCTCACTGAGAAGATTGCATTAGAACAGAGAAAGAGGGGCACCTGGGTGGCTCAGTCAGTTAAGCATCTGCCTTTGGCTCAGGTGATGATCCCAAAGTCCTGGGCTCAAGCCCCGCATTGGGCTCCCTGCTCAGGAGGGAGCCTCTTCTCCCTCTCTTCCCCACTCCTGCTCTCTCTCACTATCTCTGTCTGTCTCTTGCTCTCTCAAAAAAAGAAGAAAGAAAGAAAAAAAGAGGAACAGAGAAAGAATTGGGAGGTGGTGTGGGGGTAGCTAAGCAGCTGTTTGGAGGGAAAATCATTGCAAGTAGAAGGAAGAGCAAGTGCAGATGCCCTAATACAGAAGCATGTATTCATAGGCCATTGTCAGGATATTGGTATTTACTCTGAAAGAAATGGGAAGCTTCTGGAGGGTTTGACTGAGGGTGATGTGGTCACACAAATGCAGTAGAACCTCGCAGACAGGGAGGAAGAGCAGCAGCTGGACCATCTTTGTGGAGGAGATCAATTTCCAACGGACAGAGATCCTGATTTATTTATTCATACCACAAATGCTTACCAAGCCACTACTAGTTTAACAGCCGCTAAGTAAGAGGACTCAGGATAGAGAATGAAGTGACAGCTCATACCGAAGGGAAGGAATCAGTAGAGTAGATGGTTAAAGTTATTAGAGAGAGAGTATAAGGGTTAATTAATGGCAGAAGTTTCTGAGGAAGCTGGAGGAGGTGAAACCCTGTGCTTCACTGGAGACACATTCTCTCACTGCAGACCCAGAGGTTTTAGAGTGAGATGCTGAGGCAGTGCCTGTTTGATGTCATTATTTTCTCTGGGAAGCAGGAGACCGGGTCTCTGCTGAGAGTGCAGGAGGAAGTTGAATGCTCTGATAATTTATTCATGTGTTCAGTGATTGGAAAGTCTCTGAGCATGAGTCTTTGTTGTGGCCAGTTCTGTTGGTGCCGTCTGTCTAAAATTGAAAGGAATTAAAAACCAAGCTCTGTGGTCTTTAAAATAATGACTGTGATAAAAACTAGGGGCTGAATAACAAAGCATTATTGGATATATGCATAGATAGATAGATAGATAGATAGATAAGCAGACTTAGATTTCCCAGCAAGCCCTGGCTGCTGCGGCATGTGACATGAGGTATATCTTTAATACTCCCAAGATTCTGTATGATAGTGTTTTATTTTATTATCCCACTTTCTATGTGGAAACTCTGAGCATCAGAAGGTAAGTAACCTTCTACACTTCACCACAGCAGAGCCAGAATTTGAAACCAGGTTTGTTTGGCTCCTGAGCCCATTTAATTGTCATTTAATTATATGCCCAGAAAACATGATCCAGAGTAGCAAATCCTAAATAGGGGAGAAGCATAAACTATTATAAGGAAGGAGCTCTCCCAGAGGAGAGCAATAAACAACACTCAGGAGTAGAAACACAAGCTCTGTGGGAAAAGCAATGGAGGGATTACCAGGGAAGGTAAATTCCTTTAGGAAAGGAAAAGCAGGGAAGTGGTAGCGCATAATAATTTTCAAACACATGGACCTTTCTCTTTCTGGAGAGAACCAAAATGTCATTCCATAAACATTAATAATCAGAATAGAGCAACATGCTCTTAACATCACTTAACAGTATATACTAGCCACCACAGGAGTTAACCAGCACAGTTCCTATTGACTATCTGGTTAGGGAGACCTCCCATTGGAAAGGTATGGAAGAACCCATTACAGAGTAAGTGCTATAGGAATGCAGAGGAGGAACACCCAAACTAGACAAGGGTGGGGGTGGATATTGGGAGATCCTGGGAATGTGAGGGAACAGGGCACATGTGGAGGGCTGCTGGCACTTTATTGAATAAGGCTGAAGAATCAGATTTAAGCAGAGGGACAAATGCGCCAGAGGTAGGCAGGGACCAAGTTCACAGGACATTTTTACATCTTGTTGTAAGACTGTGGGCACCTTCAGAGCCAGAACCAAATCCTGGTCACCTTTGCCCAGCATAATGCTTGAAAGCTGGTTGACTCCATAAACATACTGATAAAGAAATTGTGTTTTGTTCTGAAGGCAAAAGAGATATTACAGGATAAAACACAAAGGTGTGGCATAATTAGATTTGTGTTTTAAAAGGCTTGAGGGAGTCCAGGTGGCTGAGACAGAGGCGGGATGATGTCCAATGCATTTGCCATTAGTGGTAGGGGTGAAGACCTCAGGCTCAGGAACAGGTCAGTGCCGGGAGCAATGAGAGAACAGATTCAGGGAAGTCCTGCTTATGGTGATCTTGCAATGCCAAAATGGGCACTTTGGACTAAAATCAGGTAGGAAAATTAAGGGCCATTATAGGGCAATAGATTGAAAACAGTGTCTTAGAAAGCTTGATTAGACAATGGATTGTAGGGCAAAAGCCTACAGTTTGAGTGTTCAGTTTGGGGGCTTCATGGAGGTAATTATGTACCAGAAAGCAGAAGTTCAAACCAGGGTTTTGAGGGCAGGAATAAGGAAGATGAGATGAATTTTGAAAAGAAATTAGCACTTGGTGATTATATTTATGTTTTCACTTATTCATAATTATTCAGTGTATTCATTAGTATGTCATATTGTCCTACAGAGAACTTAAGTGACATATAAACAAGAGAAAATAAGTTAAAATCAGATTTTATCCTGAGGAATAGTTACCATTGTGCTGAACAGAAATTTACATGTGAATGACAAGGAGGGATCAATTTAATTTGTGCATAATGATAATAAGGTAAAAAAAAAAAGAAAAATTTTTATTACAGAAGTACAACATGCCAGTCATTCTTCTATTCTTAACTTATATTATTTCTAGCACAGCCCTGTGATATAGGCTCTATTACTAGTCCCATTTTGCAGCTGAGGAAACTGAGTCTTGGAGGTTGCCCAAGGTCACAGGGATATATATGATAAGACTTGGATTCAAACTAAGCTGGATGAGTCTACAGTCACACTTTAAATCAGTGTATGATACTTTTCTCCCCTTTCCCTGTGATCATTAGTTGATAAATGGGCATCCAAGTGGAGATGTCCCTGGAAGAAGTCTATGGAACTAGAATTTGGCTGAAGGGATTAGACAAGATAGTTTGCCTTCAGGAGTCAGCAGTATGGTAGTGACATTGATGTTAAAAGTACTTATTTTCAAGTAAGTGGGAGAAACACATCAGTGGAGACTGGATCTGAAAATATTTAAAACATTGCCATTTTAGTTTCTACATTTAGTTTCTACATTTTAGCGTAGATGTTGATTTTTTATTTTTCCTTCCTTTCTGGGAGAGGTCACTTTGGAGTATTGT